>UXGD01001067.1:0-40377 GCA_900474315.1 Torymus auratus
GTACTGAGTCGCGTCCCGTAAATAGTATTTATTTTATTATCGCATTGATACACCTTCTTTTTTTACTCTTTTTTATATACTCTTTTTTAAGTACCATAGTATAGAAATTACTGAAAAGTTTCCATTATAAGTATAATTTTTTATCTCAGTTATTGCAACGTTGATGAAGTTGATCAATATAGATACTTTACCGCCCGGGAGAATATTCGCAGTATATAATTAATGAAAACTCGGAATTATTAAATATGTCTATTTAATAAAAAAACAAAATAAATAAGTAATAATAATAAATAAAAATATAAACAGTTGTTACGTTTTATACATACCTTCTCAACCAAACGCTCAGCCAAGCTCCTGCTTCCCGAGCCAAGACTAAGCTTCATCAGCACCGCGTCAGCCTCGCTGGGCAGCGCGTCTACTAAGCTCTCCTGCCTCGTCGCCAGGAACAGCTGGAAGCCTTGTTGTGCTGGCAAGCTCCTATCCCCGACTCTCAGCGGCCTCTTTCTAAGCAACGGCAGTAGAATAGCCGGAAGCTCGACGATTTCCTCGACCAGCAGCGGCTTACCGAATCTAACCGCGAGCTCGACGCTCGTCAGGAATCGCGTGTCACCTGGTCGTGTGATTTCCAATCGCGTCTCGCCAACGTTCGCTTTCAGCCAGGTAACAGCCACGCCCGAAGGATCCACGAATAGAGGCACGAGGTTACCCCGGATCGAGCGAGCCGCACCTACGAAGCTCTCAGTGTCAACCGGTACCCCTTGTGCTCGCCACTGCAGCTTGTCGCGTTCGCTGATCAGCAGATCGATTATCTGCTTACGCTTCTCGTCGTTCTTCGATGGCACCTTACACCATACAAATAAAAATTTAATATTTTCTCCTCTGCTTGTTCTCTAAGGTTATCTGTATAATCGTACCTGGTAAATCAGTAGAGCCGCGGCGTTAGCGGCATCAATACCGATCCTGTTCCTCCTCTCGGTAAGCGTCTCGTGCTGCATCCGCCAATCGCTATGCTCGGCGTCGAGCTTACCGAGCAAAGCTCGAGCAGTCGCGAGACTAGCCTCTGTAGCTTCGCTGCGCAGTTGTAATTCCGCGGCTCCCCTCGAGTGTGCGGCAAGCTCCTCCTGCAGCTGAGCCACTTTGCTCTCCACCGTGTTCAAGCCGTTCTCAAGCTTCCCAATCTGCGCTTCCGCCGCCTTTAGCCGACTAAAACCAATTTATACTCCTACCATCACTGACACGCTCTCTTTTACGCATAAAAAAAGAATATAATATACTTACTCGGCGAGCACGCGCTGTTCCCTTTCCAAGGGCGCGACCTGCTGTAGGATCTGCCCGTACTGCAGGTTCGCCAGCACCCAGGCGGCCAACGGCGCCGCAGCGATGGACGCGCGTTTCGCAGTCCTCTCCTCGAAGCTCTCTGGCCGCTCCTTCACCAGCTTCGCCACGGCCTCGAGACTCGCCGGTGCACTGCGTCGTGCGTCCCAGTTGCGGATCTCCTCCTTCACCCCGCGTTTCGCCAGGAACGTCTTCATGCTGTTCCACGAGGTATCGCGGATGCCCATGAGCCGGAGCACGCCCTCGAGGACGTCGCGGACGGGAGCCGGTGGGGCACGAAGCGAGCGGACCTCGGATAAAGCGTCGGTGCTGATTCCTGCGACTGCCTGAGCTGCTTGCTCGACGAGAGGCTCGACCTTGCCAAGTTCGCGCTCGATATCGGTCTGAATAATAGTTTTGTTGTACTTTGAGTGTCACTGTTTGGCTTTTAACGTGAGTTTGATGGTATTACATACAAGTAAGGGTCAGAAATACCTTTCGCCGTGCAAGCTCAGCACTTTCTCTCTCCGTCTCCGACTTCAAAGTCGCCATCTCACCCCTCTGACCTGTTGCACCGCGCATGGTCGCCGTTATCTGCTCCAGCGTAGCGTTCGCCCTGCCCCTCTCGATCTACACATCAATCACAAACGAAACCGCACGCCATTACATATCATTGTATCCTCCCGAACCTCCTCCATTACTCCTATTAAAAGCAGCGGATTATAATCGTCCTTTACATACCTCGAGCTCGTGTCGTTGTTTGTTGGCGTCCTCCTCCAGCTTGGCCACCCTATCTCCGGCCTCCCTCAGCCTATCGATACCCGCCTGCAGATTCTTCAGCTTCACGAGGATATCTTCCAACCACTGTTCCCTCATCTCCTTCCACTTGTGCAGCAGCGCCAGGAACCGCGCGGGTGCCTGTTGCTGAGAAGGAGCGCTCAGCTGCGCCTGGACGACCTCCTTCACGCCCGATAGATCCTCGTCAATGCCCTTGGCCGTCACCGGGTCCTTGTAGAGGTTAGTTAGCTCAGTAAGAGGACCTTCCATCAACCACCACTCGCTACCCAAGCTCTGGCCTGTCGTCTGCAGACAGTGACGCAGTAGATTCGAACGAGACAGCCAGCCCTCCCTCAAATCGCACGTGTCCAGGATTAGGGCGACGCGTAGGTATTTCCGCAGGCCTGCGGGAAGAGAAATAATGATTGTGTTGTTTCGGGGAGGGGAGCTAATGAAGCGTATGGTAGTAGAAGTTTGTTGGCGTGCGGGGGATTTTGAAGGTTTATTGATGGTTGTGTGTAGGTTCATGTGGATTGTGGTCGAGATTATTGAGCTGTTTGTTGAGTGAGAAGTCACTTACGGTGGTACAAATATTGTTCCAAATTGCCCGCGAATTCTTCCCTCGCTGCTAGATCGGCGAGTGGCGCTATCAGACCGTCCAATTCTTCGGTCGTGTAAAGGCCTGGAAGCTCGCCGCTGGATATTATTGCACTTGCTAAAATGGCGAAATTGCCTTCGCGCAGGTGATGCTCTTCGAGGAGTAGAATTGTCGGTTCGCCCTCGACGCCAGCGGCTTGAACTGCAGTCTTCACAGCTGACTTTCCTTTGCCTTTGAATGAAGTATTTTTGTTATATTGCTTTTAATATAAAATATTATATTTGTTCGAAACACAAATACCTGGTCCAGAATCAACAATGCGTAAAGACGAAATAACAGATACTATTTTTGTCGCTGTTTTTCGACCAGCGCCAGGACGACCAGTCAATAGTATACCTCTTTGTTCACAGCCTAAACCCCAACTGATGCCTAAAATTTATTAAATAATTTATTATTTAAGAATGTATGTAAATTAGGAGATGCTAAATTAATACTATACCAGCAGATATTTCTAATAAATAAGATGAAATAGTGGTTGACATGTTGTCCCCTTCTCGGATGCACTTGGTTACGGCATTTTCGAGCTCAGTCTTCCAATGAGATTCTGATAACGCGACTAATCCAGCATTTCCACCCTTCCAAATATAAACGTCGTCTCCAGTACTTGGACTGGATGTATTTCGAGAGTTTATTATTGTTTCTAAACGTCTTTGCTGCCTCATATGCAATCTGTAATTGAAAGAAAAACATTATTTATAAATTATTAAGAATTATTTGATACATAAATAAAACCAATAATACTTGGGTCTGAAAAATCGTCGGGAAGCATCGATTAAATAACTCGTAATATTAGATTCGCTGTCAGGCTTTGGGTAGTATTTTAATGAGTCTATCCACATTAATAAATCTCTCGGTGTCCACTTTACTGCTGATTTATCCGTAGAAATTTCATTAAAAACCTCAACAATAGTTGGAGACATTTTTGTAATCCAAGCTTTCACCATAATTTCGTCGCTCTTCAAGCACTCTCTGAGGTGTAGTTCAACTATAGCATCTAAATCTTTGGGCTTCAAAAACCTACGAATGCAATATGTTAATAAGAAGTAAAGTTTTATTTTTAAAGATAATTGCGATATTTTAATTGAATTTCTTACGGCAAATAATGTGATGCTAATAACGAATCTAATCTGGGATGCAACTTTGTCGACGAATCACCTGTACTTAATATTGTTATAGGTATTTTTGCAAACTCTAAATCATCTTCGTAAAATCCTCCTTCTTGTATTAATTGGCGAATTAATTCCTGAATAATCATAAAAACGTTAAAAGATGTAAAAAATAATACAAACTAATTAAAACTTTACCTGTAATTCTTTTGTAGCTAAATGTAGATCTTCTATAACAAGTATTAAGCTCGTTCCAATTTTCGGTCGATAATTTCTACCACCGGCGGATGAATCTAGTTTAATACAAGACCTTTTTAGTCTCGTAATTAAATCTTTCGACCCATATAGCGATGACCCTTTGACAATCGAAATAGCTTCGTCAGATCCATTTTTAAGTAAAGTTAAAATTGCTGATAACAATGAATTTTTTCCGCAACCAATTGGCCCACGGAATATTACTGCTTGACCAGATGTTATCCAAGGTAATGTTGCAAATACTCCTCTTTGCATGGAACCTAAAGTAATTTGTTATTTTAATTTCAAAAGATTTTTAATTAATTATTGTACAAGTAAAATGATAACCTGATAGATAAACAGGACCATCTTCGGTCTCTATTGTTCTTGTATCAATAGTAAATGGATCTAATGCGTCTTTCGGTTTATTATATAATACATCATAAGGATTGCTTGAATCGGGACACCTTATAAAAAAAATATTATTTGCAATGATTTGACATAATGATTATATGTACTGATATGAATGAAACTTCTTACCAAATGCCAGTAAGTTGATAAATGGACCGTGCTAAATCATCTCGTGACGTTGCATCTTCCATTTGGCCACACATCGAAACTAATAGGGCGTTAGTGCAGCTAGCCTGACTTGGAGAATTTTGTAAGTGTATTAGGGCCGCGTGTAGTAAGCCCATTGCCGATTTTTGCTCGCCTTTAACTTTTAAAACCTGTTCTATTAATGAACAAACGTGAGACATGACTAAATTCGTCGCTACAGGAGAAAGATCTTTTAATAGGGGCGATTTAAGAAGATTAGAGGGTGAAATAGCGCCCAGATAAACGATGCCTAAACGGGAAACTGTTGCTGGACTTGCGCCCGATAATTTGTGTGATTCGAATATAAATCTGAAAAAAATTAATAAAAATCATTAAGAATTTATTAAAAATTAATTAATGCAATGTACCTCGTTCCATTTCCTAATTTTATCCCAACACCGTTGGGAAGAGTTAGAATACGATTATCATCTAAAGCTGAATTTAAAGCTTCTGCCCATTCGGGTTCAACATCTCCATTACATATAATCCATAATGGCTGATCGCCGGCATTCGAAATAATATTCGACAACAATCCTTCCTTAAATTCCCTACATTATTGAAAAAAAGTTCAATAAAAATGTTAATATTGTTCTTTATTCTCTAAATAACGTAACGCAAACAGATATATAACTCGGTTAATCATAAGTCGTGTTTTACCTTGTTTGAGTATCAACAGATCCTAGTAATTTAGACTTCGATATCGCTCCAGGATAAACTTGAAATTGTTTCACGGCATCGCCGGTTCTAGATAGAGCCTCTGCCAAAGTTTTAATGATTAAAGATTTTCCGCTGCCGGGAGGTCCCACAATAGCAACTCCACTTCTAGTTTGTAACTGATCGTTTAATTGAACGCATCTACTAATTAAGCTGTCGTGCAATCCCTGTGCCTCGCACAAGTTTGTTAGCGCAGATTGTAAGTCTTCCTTCCCTTTAACGGCGACCGCGGACGATGAATTTACGGAAGGGAATATATCGTTCAGTAAAGTTGAGAAGTTTGCGACATCTTTTTCGATTAATTTAGGCATAGTTGACATTTGAATGCCAGCTATCATTCTAAATATCAGAGTTAATAAATAAAAAAATTTTAATAATAATTAGTTTAAATTAAATTTTACAAACATTTTTTTAGAAAAATTACCTCGAATTTTCATCCATTTGACTATTTACTCCAACGGCTGACGGGATAGCACTTAAAACAGACCTAAGCGCCCTTAGCCCCCAATCATAATGAGGCTGTTTCGATAATAACTTTTCAGCGGTATCGAAAGATTCGACCAGTTGACTAGCCAGCGGCCCTGCATTTCTGAACCCTGCGCATTCGAGTAACGATCTAACGATATTCTTTTTATTAGGATGCGCCATGCCGATTGGCCTAAATAGCCTCGCTAATGAATCTGGCAATTTTCGACGCCCTCCGTAATCATCGCCGGCCGGATTCATCGTGATAAATAGACAGCAGTGCTGATCCACCGGTATTTCTAAGCCACCCAAATTCGCCGCCGTCATTCCGTCTCGAACTGCTTCCTGCAGAGGTCTGATTAGCATGGATACGGCACTCATAGTGCTTTCATCCAGCCGATTGAATTCGTCGAAACAGCCCCAGGCACCGGCTTGCGCTAAGCCGCTTAAGATTCGCCGCATACTACCGGCATCCATTCCTGATATAAAAAAGCAGACCTTGTTAATAATGTAACAAAAAGCTAAATGATTAAAAATGAATATAAATAAATTATAAATTTGTATAACCTTCGTCGCAATTAAATACGAGAACACGACGTCCCAATATACTGCCCAGAGCTTTGACGCTCTCTGTTTTACCCGTTCCAGCCGGACCGGTTGGACTGCCACCTAAACCTAATTTCATAGCTTGTGTTAGGGCAAGGTAACATTTTTCTGTTAATGGGGTTCTCACGAGACCGACAGCTGCTCCTTGGTACTCGAAACGATACGGGAATTCAGCTTTAGCGCAACGTATAAGAGCGCCGCCACCCTGTTATCCATTTGGAGAAAATTAATTATTCTTATAATTATAATTTGTTAAATTAATTTACTAATAATTTTTATAAACATACACTCTTATAAGTTCTGACTTGGCGACTCCAATTCCACATAAGTTTCTCCTTATCTGCAACAACGTCTAATAGATTTTGAACGACGTGAAGATGATGCACTGTTTCAAGTAATAAATTTTTCGCTTTCAAAGATTTTAACTCGTCCTCCGAATCTTCCAAACCTCTATATCTTTCTCTCTGATTTTCAAGATGTTTCAATAAATTTTTCAAACCTACTGTGCTATCTTCGATAGCAACCTCGCATTTTTCTGTAAAACGAATTCTTTCGCATAAAAGAAGAATTTGTGTCGGATATGTCGAGACATCAGGAGTTTGTTCCAACAAACATGTATTTAAACTTTGCTCTAAAGCTCTTCGTATCCCTTCTTCTAAGGTCAAAAGCCATTTCGGGAATGTTTCCGAAAGACTGATTTTCTCTCGAAGCGCAAGTTTTTCTCGTTCCGGTGAGATGACACTAATGATATAACCATTCTCTTTTTCCACAGAACCGACGCCTTGGTATAATTTAGCTAAATGAACATCTAGTCCTTTCCCTTTACCAGATACTAATTCAAGAAGATCTTCGTCACTCAAGAAATACAATCTTGGATAAGCCGATCTTTTTTCCTACAAAATAAAAAGTAAAAGAAACCAATGTATTGAATTAAACTACTTAATTAATCGATAAACTGAAATTTCACCTCTAAAAAGTCATCCAAGCTCCTCTGGCATCGATCCATCAAGTCCTTAAGACTAGCAAGAGCGTGGAACGGTAACTTTTTCAAAGACGGAATTTTCGGATCTCTTGCGATTTCTCCCATAAAGTACCTATCAAATATTTGATAATTAACTCCTAATAAGTGCACCGCTCGTGTGTCACACAAAAGTCGTATAATATACCTGAACTCTTTATCAGCACGCGCCCATCTGCCGGAATCGCTAGGCGCTGCACCACTGCCGTACACAGGGTCCAAGTAAATCCACTTCCTTTGAACTATGCTCAACACTTTGATGCGCTCTTCCAGCTCATACAAAGCGGCTTCGCACCGAGCAGCCCTCGACGCAAATCTCTCATACCCGGCGGCACCTTTCGCGCCCTCCAAAATTAATCGCAACTCCCCTATATATATGAATATTTATTGATTATTCTCTGAACAAAAAAGAAAGCGAAAGGAGAAAATGGGAGTTTTTTTGGATGGAAGTTTACCGGCTCTTATTAGCAGAGCACTGTAATCGCCGACTATGTAGATGCCTTCGTTTTTACAATCCCTGGCTTCTTGAAGCGGCAGAGACGTGTAGCTCTCCCAGGCTTCTAGCTCTGTCAGTGCCTGCCGTATACCACTTTCTGCATTAGCTCGTTTGGCAACATCCTACAGAATCCCCAATTCCACATTTTAAAGAAACTCACAATATACGAATACTTTATATAAATGTATTATATTACCAACCTTAATCCTTTCTGCATTAGCTTTTATCAACTGCGCACTTTGCAACAAATGGCCCAACGTAATATCGCTCATGCGTCTCAATTTTGTGAGCTCCAGCATTTCTCTCAGCTCATTCCAGTGCTCCTCGGCAAGCTCATCGCCTCTAAGTAACTGCACATAATCCAACCCTTCTCTCAACTCAGCGATCTTTTTAGCAATAAATGAATTGGCTTCCATCTTAGCTGCCTCTTCCTCCAACGACTCTTCTCGCTGATTATTCCTCGACTGTAGCTGGATCCGACTCTCCCATGAATCCAGCCAATCGTGCACCTTTGGCAATCGACGCCTAGCAACTGACCATTCTTCCTCCTCGTGCCTCTGCAACTCTTCCAGGAACTCGCTCTGATACTTGCAGTTTATTTCCTCGGCCTCCAGTTCAGCCTCCATTTGTGCTATCATCTTCTCGTCGCTCTCGAATATCTCTCGCACGGGGAGATTCAATCGCTTACAGTCGTTGACGAGCGTATCCCTTTGCTCGGATAAATTTGTCCACTTTTCGCGCATTATTTCTATCCAGTCTTTTGTGATCACCTCCGGTCTGGAGGCCCATTTTGCGTTCCAACGTTCTTGCTCGTCGTGAACGGCTAGTACCTGATGTCGCAAGTTGAGCTTCGCTTCTTCCAGCTGGTGCAGCATTACATCGTGGTAATTGTCCAAACGTTCTTTTAAACTGTCCCATGATGTGTGAGCGTTACTTAAACCTTCATTCAAGGACAATATAATGTAAATTTTATTATTAAATAATTGTTATTCTAAGAATGAAATGTAAAACTATACCTTCTAGTTTTTCTCTAGTCCAAGCAGCTAGAACTCGACCTAATCCCGTAACGTCCTCTAACTCTTTAGCGATTTCATTGGATTGCGTTTGAATGCTCGAATAAGCTTCGTACGCTTCACCGATCTCCTCGATAGTACGTGCCCGATGAGACAATTTTTTCGACGCCGAAGATAAAAATTCAGTTATAGAGACTAGACGAGAGGATGCTTCTGCCCTCAGATCGAGAGCCAACCGTTCCCAGTACCTGATCATCATAAAAATCGATAAATTTTTTAATAAACTACTTTTACAACGATCTTTTTAAAATTTATACGCTACCTTCGGGACAAAGATTCCAGATCGTTTCTTATAGTCCCCGTATCCACCACAATACACGACAACTTGACCTCATTAGCTCGTAACTTCCCCACCTACAATAAAAAAAGTAATCACCCAATGAAACGCCTGAAATCTGCACACTCATCAATCGAAACTATCCCCTCGCATCGTCACCTCTTGAGCCCACTGCTTGGCATCCTTAAACGCCTTTTCCCAGTCCTGTGGCTGCTTCCCCTTTAACCTGCAATAATCCCCCAAGCCAAGAATTACACGACAAATCTCGCACCTCCCCTTTCCCCAAATCCCGAACACAGCACATATTACCGAGAGCTGCGTATATATATACGTACGTTTGGCCTATATCGATTTTCGCGGGCGCAACAAGAGGCAGCCACTTGACGCGGAAGCTCTCGAGGTCGTTAAGCAAAATCTCGGCCTCTTTGTACACGGCGCCGAACAAATGGGCGCTACGAGGGACGAGGGTCTGGAAGTGGCCGTCGCCAGGTTCGCCGACTCCGCGGAAATTCGTTGGTATGGCCAGAAATCGACGCACTCCAGAGTACAGCTTCATGCGGATGTCCTCGAGGCTCGGGCGCCATTGGAGCGACTCGTCGCGGAAGGTCAGCTCACAGCGGATCTCCGGGAGACGTTTCAGCAAGGTGGGTAAAGCGGCTCTGAAAATTATTAAATACTAATTGCTATTACTCTGTTTGGTGGTTTAATGTTTAGAAACGAATATCGGATGTCAATTTCCTTTTAACTGTGAGGAAAAAAAGAATATTTATTTGGAATTTGAGAACAATATACTACAATTCATATGTTTTTAAATTTTACTTGTCTCGCTGACGACCATGTACTAAATCATGTCTCATTAAACATGATAATAATAAACGTCGTTAACAATTACGATCGATAAGGTGACAAATCGAATTATACCTGTAGGCAATCCCAAGGGCTTTAAGCAGCTGACGATCCCAGTGAAGCTTCCAGGCTTTCGTATTCCCGTAATTAGCTTCGACGGAGCTTACGATGTCTCTCATGTTCCTCAACGTGTCCTTCCAGGTATTCTGATTGGCAACCAAGTTTATGGCGTCGCCCTTCAGCAGATTGCAGACTAAATCACGGAGAGCCGCGTGTTTTGAAGCGAGCTCGGCATTCTGACGTGCGAATTTCTTGACCTAAATATAACGGCAAATGGAGACAAGAGTATGCGCTAATTAGCCGACAATATAGCGATGCAATTATGAAAATGTGAGAAAATTTCGTTATAACATTGAGAAAATTATTTTTTAGTACGTAAAATGGGTTGAAATTTTTTAATGAAGTCAGGGTGAAAACTGTCAATTAGCGATTAGCTTAACCTCATTAAATATAAATTGATGTAAATTCTATTTCAGGACGAATACATTTTTTTTTAATATTCATGTCGATTGAGTTCCAAGAAGCGATGCGAAACCGTCGTGGGATGAGGAGCGGGTACGACGTTGTCATCCCTCGCATAGCGAAAGCTGTGCGATCGGTCAACAGGCTAATCAGCGCCAAGTGGCAACCCGCATGCGGTCACGTGTATAGTTTCCCGGGGCGCTCATGCCGCTGTGTAAGGGAGAGCTGGGAGAGAAAGGGCGAACGGAGCGCTAAACCACACGAGGGTGATGCATTGTACCTGTGAGACCCGCTTATTGAACGCCTTACTCACATACGTTAAGTATAAACATTTACTGTCATTCACTAATTTTTCAAATTCATTTTTTCATATACTAACATATTTTCACTAATATTCGAGCAGAGGTACGTTTCAATAATTTTGAAAATACGAAAATTAATCAAGAAATATGAAAAGACAAATGCAAAAATCTGTAATTATGAATACCGCAGCGCCGTATTATATTGTTTAACCACTCATATACTTACTGTTCGATAAGCTGTTTGTCATTAACTTTATTAAAATTTTGTATATCCATTTCGTCCATAATGTACGTATTTGTATTGCGGAACTTATATGATATACAAGGGTTTTAACGAAAATACTAAAATTTTCTTAGAATGTTTTCATTTTAACTAGGTATAGCAGAAAAATTAATAGAACTAAATTTTTTTAAATTCCAAAAAAATGGTTTTTGCGCTTCCTTGTATACTTTCTAACAAAATTAATATTTTACCATCGAAAAAGCCAGCTTACCATTCACGTATGCCACTCTAATTGATATCTCTATAGGTATTGTATACTATGTTTATAAGAAAATATGACATCCCTATTACCTTTTCATCACCTAGTAATGAATTATCATAAGAGACAGCGCTTCTACCTCTAGTAATTTTTTCTCCCAACTCACCAACTCTCTCAGCCGATTCGTGAACACATCCACAGCCCGTGGATCGGACCACACGACTCCCGATTGTTCTCTAACAGCGCTGGCCAGTTCGAGAGCGGTGGCCAGCATCAGCGGCCGCTGCGACGGTATCATCCTGTCGCCTATGGTATTGTGAAAATTGGCGATCTGCTCTAGGGCGCGTGCACGACCGGTGAGTGCTGAGGCGCGTTCCACCAGGTCCTTGACCTCGCGTGGTAGCTCGACGCCCTGACCGGCTAACCCACGTGCCTCGCGGATGAGGGTCGTGAGGCGAGGGTCGAAGTTGACGCGCATCATCTTAGCACCTGAGAGCTCGACGACGGCGGTGTCCTTGCCGAGGGTGAGCTCATTGGTGACGACAGAGTCGCGTGTTTGGTCCACCTGGAGGTTGTTGGAAGGATGTAAGATTGGTGTTGGAAAATAATGTTGTAGTAATGTTGCAGTAGTATTGTAGTAATATTGTAGCAATAATATACTTATATTATTTGTCCACTATAAAACTATTCTCATTGTAATTATAGAAGTTCATTTAATTAAGATAATTTGATATCCTATAGTATTGCTTTTCATTGAGATATCAGATAAAAAATTTAATATGAATTGTAGAGTCTAGTAAATATCCGTGACCATGCTAGTTTTCTATTTTTTATTCGGAAACTCCGCACATTTTTAAATATTGTGTTTGACATACTTTCAACTATTGTTAGAAATTTTCTCATTCGTTGAATTCCAGACGCCTTCTAATTGAACAATGCGCATCTACAACGCTATTTAAATGATTTAGCAATGACACAGGAAACAATAAAACGCTCGCTGCTTTCAGGAAAAAAAAACATTCCATTCTGCACTAAACTAAAGTTATCCATGCCCAAGTCCATAAAACTATTTGCGCACTTTCTCAACACCTGCTTCCCAAAGCCATAAAAATCTCGCAGCGGTCTTACCCACGTTTCCGTGAGCTCCTGGCGCTGTTTCACGGCCTCCTTCATAGCGTTGGTCAGCTTGTTAGAGATCTCGTCGTAGCCGGGCAGGTCAGCGAGCAGCTGCTTGCCGAGCTTTTGCAGGCTGTCCAGGCGCAGCTCGGCGACGCGTGCTGTCTGCACGTTCTGCAGAATCTCCGGCGTGTCGATGAGCTCACTGGTGTCCGGACCGTTCTCGCACGCGTCTGCGTAAGATTGTCAAATTAGTGGTGGGTTTAATCGAATAATTTTGTAAAACTACGAGCATTGTTCGTGAATACGAAGAATGTATTGGTTGACACGTCAATTTTTTTTCAAATTGCAGTTGTAGATTATTGTAACGATTATTACATGATGATATAATTATAACGATTATAATAATACGACGAGTAAATAGTAATTATGAAAATTGAAGAATTATAAAAGTTGAAATCAATTTCGAAACGTATTGGAATATCAGGATTCTCATGGAAAAAAAGTACAAGATTACACTTCAGCAAGACAGTTTATGTAACTTTTTGTGAGATAAGCGATTATAAACAGCAAAAAAAAAAAGATTTTTTTTTATTTTATATAATTAAGACTCATTCTTTGCGAAAAATAAACAAAAATTCTCTCGTTTCATTCAAAAACTTACAACTTACTATTATTTGTCAATAAATTAATTACATTATATTCGTATTAAACACTATTTCTATAAGGTAGTCAATATCACGTAAACGGTGTTCCAAAAAGTAGTAACAATTTAATAATGAATAAAAATTTCTTTTCCGATAAAGATTCCTAATATTGGCAGAACAATGTTTTTGAATACTTCGAAAGCCAATCAATTGTGTGAATTCTTTTGGTAGAAGAAGGAATTAATCGCGTAAAAGAAAACTCCAAAAAGTTTTCTCGGAAAAATAAATTTCACTAATATTTAAAAAAGTGATTAGTCGCTACTTTCATGAACTCATGCTAAGTATTTTTAATTACTTTCTGAATCGTTCAATTCCCACTTCTCTATACAAAGTACTCAAAATAATACATATTTAATGATTCTTTGTTACTTGACTCCGTTATTATGCTACTAAAAACCAAATAAATTCCTCCCATAACTTGACTAATTAACATTACCACAAATTACAACCACTTCACCCACACTACAGTAACAGCAGTAGCAACACTCCATCGCCCTATTTTCAGCCCAATCAACTCCTAATAAAGCTCTCTTGCTCCTCGGCCATTAAAATACCGGAGCATCGATAGCGAATGAATGAATCCCCTTTATACACACATGCGCACGTAAGTGTATACACATATATATACCGATAAGGTCGGCGTACGCAGCGAGCAGCGACTGCCGCTCGGCTCGTAGCATCTGCTTTATCGCCTTGCGCCTCATGAGCTCGCTGTAGCGCCTGAACTCCGTTTCCAGCGCGAGCGGCGTCTTCGCGTCGGTGATTTGGGCCTTGAGCTTCGCTGCGACGCGTTCCTCAACTGGAGCTAGACTCGCGGAAACTCGGTCGACTAGCCGCGACCATTCCACGTCGTTTTCTTCGCCCAGGAGTTCTATAAAGCATAAAAGGTTGGTAAGATGTGGATTAGAGTGATAATGGATTGTATATATACCTTCGACGTTGTCGAAATGCTTGAAGAGGGCGTCGGTGCCGAGGTTCGCGCGCTCCGTCGGCGTCAGCAGCCGCGTCAGCTGGCGGTTCTGCGCGCGGATTTCCGCTATCTCTCTGTGTAAAAAAGTATGTTGCATTGGCATACCATGTTTTACGAGCACACTTTTCAGGAATTGCAATAAAATGAAACGACTCAGTTATATATGTTCATTACTTTAGTCTTATTTCGAAGTTGGAGCATTTTTCCGGCTTGTACGGCTTGCCCTTCCACGAGTGCTGGGGAAAGTGGAGCCAGAACAGGCCCGTCATGCGCGCGCACATTATCACCCATTTCTCGCAGATCGTGCCGCCGAGGGATATAGCCTCGTCCTTCATTCTCCCATCGGGTGGTATCTATAGAAGCGAAGATTGTACGTCGAATCGATGTTTATTTGACAAGGTCTTACCTTCATTATTAGAGATTGCACTAGTTGCGCAACCTCGCTTCCGATGATTTCGAGCAGATGCGACATGCGTTGCTCGCTGTATATCGGACCCTTCAGCTTCCACAAGTCGTCTAGGTGACCGGATACAGCGTCGAGGGTTTCTTCGACCATGACTAGACCTTCTCTGCGATTTTTTAAAAGTAATTTTTATATCTTCTTCTCAAAACTGTTTTTAACAGCCTTACCTCGCGACCGCGGCGCTTTCCATTTCGCGCCTGATGTTCTTCAAGTACATCACGGCTTTCTCGTACAACTTCTTCTCCTCGGATGTTTTCGCGGCGTTTGACTTGTCGCGCATGTGGTCCTCCTCCTCGACGAGAGAGTTGGCCGCCCTGGGCCCGACGAGCTCGTTCTCGAGCTTCTTGAGGAAGAGCGAGTCGACGCCCGCACTCTGGAGCGCTGGGGTCCAGACCTGGCGCAACGCTTCGACGAGGGACACGGCGCTGTTGCGGCTGACCGAAGTGATTTGCACGACATCGTGGAAGTTGTCGTCGGTGAGGGGCTGGTCAGAGATCTGGAGTTGGTGGGAAATGAGATGTTTTTTATTTGTATAAAGTTAGGAATAAGTTTACGAGAGTGTTTGTATATTTGAAGATTGGAGTAATTGATTTTCTGTATATTCGACATCGCACAATTTGTATTTTATTTTTCAAAGTTGAATAAAAATTGTTGGTAATGTACTGCTACTACAAAATTTCAAGTACATGTTCAAGTAGCAAAAGTTATAAGCAGGTGTTGATAGTGAAGTTTAAGGTATAAAAAATTGATATGTAACTTAAATATTTGTATTTATTTATTTATTAAACATTAAATGGGCATAAAAGCCCTTGATACAGAGAAATATATGCAAAATATACAAGTACATGAGATAGTTGCGTAGTTATATAATTAAAATCGTGAAGTATACAATTTTGTGTTTACAAATACAAGAAATTTTACTCACACGGGTGACTTGATATATCGTGCAATTTTTAACAGTGCGCACAAAGAAAATAAAAATTATTATTGCACACGCATGTAGAGCACTAATGTTGTTATTTTATTTACAATTTTCTATTATTAGCTACGTTCATAAGGTTTTAGAAAATTTAGTAATTATTGGCCGCATGAAAACTAATATTCTAGTAACCTGCGTTTCATCATAGTCATGCGCGCTATGAAAAAATCGATAAAATTTTTTTATCGACGGATAATAAAAGAGAATATATTCTTGTGGTTCAAGGTTCGAAAAAAATTCAAGTGCGTGTACGTTCAAGTTCTCGGCATTAAAATAGTCGATGACTCGATAGCGAACGTAAAGTTATCTTAGTACGTGACTGTTTCCATCGTTTTTCCTCGTTACCTTACATCTATTTATTGCAATGTAAACAACGTTTGCGACTCGCTGTCATTTCATATCAATTTTACACTCAAAACGAAATTATTATTTACCTTCCCGATATCTCGCTCTCACGTTTGTCTACCGATGATATTTAAAAAACGAATGTCACCCGACACAAGTATTATAACAAATCAAAGAATCCTAACTCTCTTATCTTGATTAACAACAAATCGATAACAATGCTATACTTATCAGCTCTCTTGTTTTTCTAATCCTTCAAGACAACTTCATAACCAAACACTATGCCCTACCATATACCCCTATCGATCTCTCCGCACCAAACACCCCTCATTACTAACCTTGAAAAACACCAGGGTATTCCCACCGTTAGACAGCTCGCTCGTCAGCTTCACCCTGTACTCCGGGTACCCACTCGAGGTGAGCGGCACAGCGCACAGTGTCCTGCATTTCGCCTGGTCCAAGAACTTATCCAGCAACCTGCTCTCATCGTTTTCCAACTCATCGTCCGGCACGCTGACTCCGAAGTAGTCGTGCGCCGTGGAGATGATAAACGCGCGACGCTTGTCCGCCGCCACCATCGTCCTCACTTATTATCATCTACGTCTAGGTATACTTAAAACTACCTAACCGAAAGTTTATAACGAAGGTTTATTTCGGAGACAGGTAAGAGGCAGCCGGAGAACGAATAAAACACAGTGGCAACAATCGCGCGCATGCGACCGGCCCGCGTTACCATGACGACGGTCGAGTGGACGACAACAAAACGCTGACCGGCTATATGCATGCATGCATCCTAGCTACGATGTTAGTAGCTGTATAATCTATGTATACATACATAATGTGGGGAGGGTTTTGGATTTTTTTCGGAGGCCGAGGAGAATTTTCAGGCCGGCCTTGCTGACGAGGGAGCTGATTCGGTGCTTGTCTATAGGCGATCGATAAGCGTCAGCAAGTGAGAGAGCGCTTTGACTTTGAAATTCGAAACTCTGATACACATGTTACGCGGATGCTAGCTTTTTGCGCGGGTTGATTTCGTGGTCGAAATTGTTGTGGTGGGTGTACATACACGCGTGTGCGGTTCGCGTCTTTGTTACGTACAATAATATTGGAATTCGTGGAAAATATATAGGTTTATGGAGCAAAAAAGATACATAGAGGCTGTAGAACAAAAACGCGCGCAGATCGCGCGGCGTTGCGTAAGATTATATATATTGGGTGTTTCCGCGTATGGGTTTGGCAGCGTCGTAGTGAACACGTAAAGGTTCTGGAATTGGCTTTTTTGTACAAAGGATCGTTGTAGAGTGTAATTATATATGATTAAATAAGTTTTTTTGTTGCTGTTTATTAATTTAAAGTAGATTATATAGTAGTAATGTATATACATTTCGAGAGCAGGGTCGTTAGCTGACTCATTACATTAATTATTGTTATTTGTATACGCTGTCGTAATTATGATTTAATTAAATTGCTTATAATAAAGTATACGTTGTGTATAAGTGTAAACCGTCAGCACCTAATTTATACCTAAAACTGAAAACGACGATTAGCAAACCAAAAATTCAGAAATCTTCATTGCTTCTATAACAATAAACATAAACGTTCTTTTTTCTTCACCAGGAAGTCTACCGACAAAACCCCACAGCTTACAACAATAGGCGTTATACACATCACCGTCGACGCATATCGGCGCGCGTCGTCATCGCGCACTACGGCGGCCGTGAATGAAAAATTAAAAAAATTTGCATTATATATCCACGCGCGCATTCCTGCGTTCAAAAGCAGGCGCGCGATGCACTGCGCTGCGTGACTAGCCGGACAACAATGCATAAATAAAAAAAGAGGAGAATCTCGCGACGCGTATATAATTGCGCCCGCGCTCGTTTAGCTCTCTCGAGAAGATCGTGATGTCTTTGTTTGCAGAGAGAGAGAGGGAGAGCAGAGTTGTCGTACGTACGACACACTTGTTGAATGTGTTTTTAGGAATGGTTAGCGATTTCGAGATGATGAGGTGCAGGGTACTTAGCGAGGGGAGAAATTATGCAGATGCCGTTCTTTATTTTTCTGCGGAGCGAGCCTCGCGAGAGGTGAGAGATTGTCGAGCCGGCTTTTGTCGCGAGTATAATTTTGCGAAAGTTGAGGAGACGGGTAATATAATTGTCAAGTTTGTTTTTAAAGGCTTGGGAGTATAAAGAATTTGAGGAGAATTTTTAATTCAAACAAAGATGGACAATTTTTTTTTATTGACAATACGAAAAATTAAAAGTATACAAATATCTTTTAACGCTTTTTATATTTAATTTGTACCAACCGTGACATTAAAAATTCATCGATACCAACACCGGTTCCCCATCAAAACACCGTATACCCTCCTCTAACAAAGAACCATCAAGGCATTTTAAAATCCATTTCCACCGCACAACCTCACACACATATCCACCTAAAAATAGCTCACACGCGCCCGCCATCAGATTCATATCTCATCATCTTGCTCTCGTCATCCTCGCAATAAAGAATTCATATTTCAAAAATTCGCCTCAATTAACAGCGCTCACTCGCGTCTCCTCCATTCATCCTAAAAACACGCTCACTCCCCCCTCTCCCCTCGAGTGCATCATGTCTCTGGTTAAACACGCGTATGGGGGAATCCACAAAGTAAGAGTGGGAGAAAGAGAGAGAGAGAGAGAACGCGAGAAAACGAAGGCGCGATTATCCGAACCAAGGCCGACGGGTAGCGGCGGCAGTCTATACTCGCGCGCGCTCGGGAGACACATCACAGTCGTCGGTCCCCGCGACAGATATCCTCCGGCCGCAGCTATACCTGTATAATATATACAGTATACGTGTGTATGTATATAGTTAGTGCGCGTATATATGTACAATTGTTGTTTTACGCAGCTGTGCGGATATAACCGTATACGCAGGTTTGTTGCATGGATTTCGATATATATCGCGCGCGGAGATTTCTATTTTTAAGGGGCCGGTGTAGGCGGCGGCCGTTTGTTATTGTTTCTGCATGAGCGGGGTATTTTTAACGCGCGTAAAAGGGGGAATTTAGGGTGTGCGCGCGAGAGACCGCGTATAGTAGTAGTAGTAGTAGTGGTATTACAGTACAGTGCGGAGTTCGAACGCTGAAAGCGCGACGAGAGATTTAAGCGCACGCGTACATTATACGATAATAATTCACATGGTAAAGATATGCTAATCGACTGCTGATCTTCTGCGTTGCGCAGGAAAAAAAACGATTAAACAGGTGTGTGTGTGTGTCTGTGTGTATTGTTCACTGGTTCTTTTTTTTCACGGGACGCGATGTTTGTTTTGAATTCGGGTCTGATGATTTATCTCCGCATGCTCGAGGAAGGTTTCGGGTGTGTTGAGTAATATGTGGGAAGGTCGATTATTCAGTGTTTCTGCATATGTGTGTGTGCGGTTCATTGATAATGTAATCGGGGAATTTCGTGTATATGTTTGTATATTATACGCCGCGTGAGGAAAAGTTTTTTTTTTTTTTTTTTAAATTTGATAATGCGAGATTAGCCATGCTAAAAACGTCTCTTATTTTCCTCAATTTTAAAATAATCAAGTGTATACACATTTTTCTAAAACCGGCAGTAGCATAGTGGTATATAGTAATATACACTGCGGTTAATAATTATTTACTGCACATTTTATTGCGCCGCGAGTGTAATTTGCATTCTATACAACTATAAAAAGACTTGATATTCAATGCTGTTTTTATGAAAGCCATTATAACATTCCGAACCGTCGCTGCTATGTGTGCTCTCTCTGAATAAATATTTATTTCACGCTGTCGCGCGCGCGCGCGATACATTTATTACGATAATAAACTTATTACTCTCGCATGATTAACATTTATAACAACGTGCGCGCACACCTCTGACCTCAATATATCGCACCTATATAAAAATTACCTCGCGACGCATCCATCTAATCATTGACAAATCCCCAAACCAACATTATATACTCTTCCCTCTCCCGCGGCTAAAGAAACCAAACACACCGACAGCCGCAGACACGCGCTCGACGTCGAAATTCATCAGTCATTCACCCTCGTCGTATGTCTCCTCTTCCAAACAGTATCACATTACCCCACCGCCACCCACGCACACAATCATCCATCTGTATCCTCAGGTCTCTCCCCACCGACGCAGCGCTTGTGTCTCGGCACAAAATCGGCTGCACTATACCGCAAGAATAATATTTGTTTTCCTCACGCATCACCGCCACCGACGCTATACACAACATTGTACACACCACACGTGCAGCGGCTATGCATTGCGCGCTCCTTGTACGCCTCCACCTCCGGTCCCCCCTCTCTCTCTCTCTCTCAAGGAATTTTCAGGCGTATACGCGCGTATAGCGCAATCGTGAATCATTGCCCGAGCATTCGCAGCAGTGCGGCGCTCGTTACGTAAAAGAGATTCGCTCTCGGCGATGCACCGCGACGAGAGAGCCTGCAGCATATAGCGGCGTGAATGACTACGTGCTGCACATTATATTGAGGTATAGCAGCGTCAAGCTCGTTGTTGCTGTGTTGCAGAGCCGGCGACGCCCCGGGCGAGGTTCATAGAACGCTGCTGCTGCTGTGAGTTGTATACTTAGGGAGATGAGGGAAGAGCAGAGGATGAAGACGACCGAGCATAGGGAGGCTGATAAGGGACTACCCAGCACGCTGGGTCTGATTGTCAGCATCGTGACGCACGTGTTGCTGCTGCTCCCGGTGCTGTATATCGTCGGACTCGCGTTCGATAATTACGAGCTGTTCTCCTGGCATCCGATCTGCATGGCCCTTGGGGTGAGTTTTATTTAGTGTGATGGATATAAATATAATGTAGGGTCGGTATAAGGGTATAATATTGACATCTATTGGTCTCCAACTGATTTTTAATAAAATGCGGATGTATCGAAGTGGAATTAGAATAACGAAAAATAGGATGTATATTATAAAGAAATTTATATAAAGTTGATGATTGTGTGACACGTCAATTTATTTATTTTTTTCTAGTCACAGTCTTAGTACAGAATTACACGTTTTTGCGTTGAAGAAGAATAAAGAAACTTGTTTTTCACTTGAATCGAGGAATATTTAGATGGGAAATAAAATTGAATGTGATATTTTACGAGTCGATGGCCATAATGTGCTCGAATCGCGGTATAAATCACTGCTGATTTAAATGACCAGCGCAACTTTTACTGTAAAACACTTGAGAAATTTACCACGCGAGAATAGTAGTGTACACGTCACAGGCTCTGGCGATCCGATGGTTTCCGCGGTAAATTTTCTTACCGACGTGATTAATTCTATCTGCGTACAATTGGATATGATGAAGTCATAAGCTATTCTTTCGCTACGCGCGCTCGCTCCTTTATGCTGAAAAATCATTAGCTCTGATGAAAAATGATTAAAACACTGATTGTTATTGCTCGCGGAGACTTGACAGTTTATAAAAAGAAGCACGATGTCTGTGTGTCTGCATCTGTTGATTAAATTATACGAAGTAATTAAGAGTTATTTAATTCTTGTATTAATTGAACTTAATTAATTTATGACAGAAAGTGATAAATTTAGTGGATTTTGGAAATGACTTGGAACAATGTGTTAATAATGGTGGAAGCGTCAATCTTACGAGCTCTAGATATTTATGCAGCTTAGGTCCAAATTAATCAATATTGATTTTACCGTTGCATAAATAGTGCATCTTACTGGCCTGCATGAACAATGCTGCCACTTTGTTTTGGGGTCAAACGAGCTCACGTACATGTAAAGTGTAGCTAAATTGCCGTTTCGGTTATATTTATCGAAAACAGCTAGATTATCAGTTCTAAAGTTGTTCTTAGTTTATCAAGCAGTTGAAAAATAGGCATTTCGAAGATATTTCTAAAAAAAAAATTAAGTGTGCCAATAATTAGATACATAACAAACATAAATGCTTGAAGACACAACGAGTTCACATGTGACATTAAGAACAATTGCTGGAAATTGCTTTTAAAGAGGTCGACAACGAGGCCGTAGCAACGTTAAAAAATTACCCGTTCGTTCTTTTTTAATAAATTTCCCACCTTGACTCAGCGGATTCAGTAACGCCGCAGCGCAGTCTTAATAATTAGCTTCAAATAAATTCCTCAACGTTTCAGACTTCTCAGTTTATTTGCTTTTTATAGTTTCTACGAATCTTCTGATTTCGATACAAAGATTTTGTATGCATAAGTTATATCATTATGAATAATAGGATAAAAAAAGGGTTCTATTTATTTGAAATACTAGGGTACTCCAGACAAAGGATACAATATGTAATTATTCTTCTTTGAAACATAAGCTGCTTGTAGAGTACTAAAATTGTATGAAAATTACTGGTTTCGAGTAAGGAGTAATTTCAGATGCACAATTGTTTGTCTAGGAAGTAAATAAAAATTTATGACTCCATAGATGCATTCTAAAATTAACTGAAAATAGCATACACTTAATAAATAGCATATATAAGAATTTTTATTTCTTCGCGTAAAGGTTCGTCTTATGACTTGAAATAAAATGTAAACCAATAATTTAATTAATATTTGTATATTGAAGCAAAAGGAAATGTGTTTAAAACAATACTGCATCATTAAATTTTATTCGATTCTTGGTTGTTTAGTATAATGTTGGCCAGCGAAGAATTCTTGACAGACCCACTAACCCAAAAATAAAAAATCAAATTTATATTTCAAATAGATAAACATTTTTAAGAGTACTGACAACTTAAAGATTGAATTCATTTTATATAAAACTAAAGTTTAATGAAAATGTAAGGCATATATTTTTTTATGTTAGTGAATCTGTCAAGAATTCTTCTCTTAATGGTATAAGATACAAAAACTAAGAATCTTATCAAATTTAAAAATGCAAGTTTGTTTTAAATGATCTTAGTACATGCTTCAAAGCCCGGCATCCAAAGCGGTATTCAAAATAGAAATAGTTGACTTCAAATTTGCAGAGTTAATATAGGATCCTTATCTAAGCTCGTGTGAAAAATACATTTTGATTTACTGCCGAAAGAGTTTTCTATGTGGTTTTTTTTTCAACCGTAAAACATAAAATTAGAAATCAAAACGAATTATAAAATGGTATAATTTTCAATATGGCAAGCAGGATTAATTTCTGAGATATAGCAACATACAGAAAAACTTCTATAATATTTGTACATCTATATATAGTCACACTGTTTAAGTGGTATTTATTTAAAAAATCATATTAACAGCTTTCTTCTTACACCGTCATTTTTTATTATTTTTGGAGTAGGTATATAGCGTATAGAGGCTCATGAAGGGTTTTCATCATAATTAATATTTTTATATTACAATTTTTGCGATGTCGATGAAGTTGAGCACCACGGCCCGGGATAACCTCCTTAAACTGCTTGTTATTTCTGTAAACTTCTTTCGTAGAAATGTTAATCATAAATTACTTACCTATTTTTTCGTTAACTTCATGGATAAGAAGAATTTTCTGCTCTCATTTGATAATTATACGTACCAATTTAAAGTAAATTTTGGCATTTACATTTGACAATTATTGATATTTTAAGTACTAGTAATACTTTTAAGTACATTGTTAGATATTGATTTTTATTAAAAATGTTTCCATTTGATTAACATATTAACTATAACATACCGTTTATTTTCTACCAAAGTTATTTAATGAAAATGTAACAAATATTGTTTTATATTTAATTATTAACAATTTATGTTAAGCGAAGTTTCGTTGGGCTAATGATTAGGAAGCACATTTTAAATATATTTAAATTTTGTATTATTAAATTGAATTATTTTTTCCATACTTCTGTCATCCAAAACTTTTTCTGTATTTTTTTTTAAACGGAAATCGAAAGTAACTCTTAATTGCAAAACCATATCCAACCTTTGTTTTAATTTTTGCAGCAAATGATACTTTTTTTCGTAATCCATTTTAAAACGTAACTGTCAAAAACTCTTCTCCACCTCAATAACCTAAATCACAATGAATCAACGACTCTCTTTTTCCAGGCGGGTCTACTGGTCGTGGAAGCCGTCTACGCAATCTCCGGTGAAGCCTACGTCTCGAAGAAAGTCTCTCGCTCCAGCCGCATCACCCTGCACTGGATCCTGCACGGCCTGGGCATCTGCCTCCTGACAATCGGCCTGGTAATCATCATCGTGAACAAGAACCGCAAAGGTTACGACCACTTCGCAACAACCCACGGACAACTCGGACTGGCCACCTTCGTCATCACCTGCTGCGTCGCCGCGTTCGGCATCATCGCCAACAACGCTCAGTGGCTGTACCCCAGGATTCGGCCTGTCCTCATCAAAGTCGTTCACGCGACGGCGGGAATAGGGTTGACGATTTTACTGGTGGCGACGGTGATCAACGGAACTTACAACAGGTGGTGGGTGAAAATCGGGGCGTCGGAGACTGGCAGGAGTCTCGTGTTAGCGTCGCTGGTTATTGCTCTGATCCTGGTGCTGGTCAAACCACTGATCGGGGTCGTGGCGAGGATGAGAGTGTTGGCGAGGCCACCGCCGTCAGCGCAGAGCACGAACAACAGCACGTGATGGGCTGGGTGGTAAAGTTTTTCTGTTTGTTTCTCGCGAGGTTTTGATGGATGTGAGGAGAAGGATTAGGTTGGTTTGAGAAATGGAAATTCTCATTGTTTTCATATGGCAGACTTTCGAGATATCTCACTTTTACAACATTTATTCAACTGTTAATAAATTCGGTATCCAGTTGAACAAATTTTTTTTTTTTTTAAATAAAGATAATTTTGAGAATAAAAGGGCTGAAAATAAATTGCAACTTGCATTAAATAACGAAGAAATAATTGAAAAAAAAGAAGAAAGTAGAAGTAAAAAATAATAATGAAAGTTGCCAATCAAGGTAGCAGGTCGAGCGTTGCTAAATTATATTTGAACTAGTCAATGAAGACACTGAAATGGAAAACAATCGACCAAGCCAATCGTGCAGCGTCTGAAAGCATAAATAACAATAACAAACCTCGCAGAGAGATGAAGAAAGACGAGAAGAGAGGCGTGAAGTGTCGCCGCATCATCCTCTCGAGTGTTTCCAAAGATACGTATTAAGCAATGCCTTCTTCTTCTCTCCTCACTGTTTTCTCTTACCCTTTTCCTCTCCGCCATAATATACGATGCACCGTCGTGTTAATGCAACAACGCATACATATATATGCTGCCGTACAAATAATAGGCGTGTACCGCGTCCGTTTGTGGTGCGCGAAACTTTCTATTGCCTATTATAATTTAAAGAAAAAAAATCAGTCGCGTGAGGAAACGAAAGACTATAATACTGTTGCCGCACGTTCAAAAGTTGCGCTTTTCTGATTGCGTTCGTTATTTTGATTAATTGGATTTTGTGATGTGTGCGTATATAGGGAATTCGTCTTCTCTTTTTATTTGCATGCATATATACATCTACGAACCGGGGAAAGCTCGATATCGATTATATTTCTTTTTTCTGTCTCTGTCTAACGTATAAACGCCCGTCGCCAGTAAATTAACATACGTATATTATAATAGAGACTAACGTGTATTGCGTAAGCTTCTGTCAACGCAGTGTTCTGTTGTGTATGTCTGATACGTCGTTTTTTTTTTTAATTGTTCGAACGAAGGGTATACTTTTATACGTACTTTACAAATGTTAACGAAAAACGATGGAGTAGTCGTCGTTTTCTCGAAGCGAAGAAGAAAAAGACAAGAATATTATATACATATATATATAGAATGCACATGAGAGAAAGAGCACAATGTACTAATTCTAGGGTATTGCCTTACAATTATTCTCTTTGTATTAATCCGCCGGCGCTTTTTGTCCGAGTAACAGTATATAGCGTAAAGGTCAACAGTATCGTTAGATAAAAAAAAGCAGTTTCCACGCGTTACGTAACCGCATCGTATATGTAATATACGGAACGTACTCAGCGCGCGTTATCACGTGCAGTGTGCGGCGCTTCCGTACTATTTGCGAAATCGAAAAAAGAAATCTTGTCGCTGGTATACGGACGCGGCGTTGGATAATTGCATACTTATATACGTTTATATAGCAGTGTGCTCTGTTTATGTTTTTATATTAACAAGTATATGCTCTTAATTTTGTATTGTATTCGTATTGTTGTAATACTTACTTAGGGTAGAAAATATTATATGAAGAAAAATGTGTCTAATACTCGGATAATGAAGAAGTGAGAGGTCCTTTTGTATCGTCAACCATATATCAACACTTTATTAATCTTACACGTATCATATACATATACACAGAATATAATGTATATATTTTCTTTCATAGTACAATATATTTGCATTAATAGTACATTACAACTCTGTCAATGT
The DNA here is from genome assembly GCA_900474315.1 of Torymus auratus. Lineage (NCBI taxonomy): Eukaryota > Metazoa > Arthropoda > Insecta > Hymenoptera > Torymidae > Torymus > Torymus auratus. The sequence continues at coordinate 26,442 of UXGD01001067.1, forward strand.
TCTTAAATTAAATACATCTGCTTTTGGTTGTTTTTTTGTGTGTAATACAGTCAGCCATTTTACAAGAATACTTTTTTTTCTTATCGCAACGAAACTCTGTTTTTGCCTTAACATTATGTAACAACGTGTATACATACATATTTATTTTTATACATATATAGATCTGCATCTATTTTTTATATGTAAAAACGCGATGTGTACAATAAAATATTTCTTAAAAACATAATGCTATGTATATCTGGTATACAATCCTTTTGTTTCCCGATCTCAAAAAAAAAAAAAAAAAAAAAAAAAAAATATTCTTCCTCTGTGGCTTTCGCATCAAGCGATAAGAAAATCGATACGGCGCATATTTACCAAACATAGCGTACATTGTAAAACAGAATGGCAAACTCATTTGCAATTCCGTTACATTAACATAGACGTAATCATTCCGCGGCCATTTAGCGGTGAATTCGGAGTCTCTCGCGTATTATATCAATCTGAAACGCGGGGTTATATAAAGTACAAAGCAATCATAATTGAAATCGCGAACGGGCATGAAAAAATCAAAGACGTATACGAACGTAACGCGGCTTTCAATACTTTTTTGTATACATCACGTCGCGATAATTCCTAATTTCATTTTTTTTTTCTTTTATTCGGCTGGTCTCTACATTGCTACGTAAAAATATATCCCTGTCCACACGATACTTCTTTACTTTTTTTTTTGCTTTCTCTCTCTCTCTCTCGTATAATTTCCTCAATAACTTTACTGCCCTGCGAGTAAAGCGATTTAATTGTACTCGCGTGTGTGCATGTTATACCGGGCGATGGGGATAAATTTTACGAAGAGATGATGATGCAACCTCGATAATTTCGAACCTACTTTACAGTACTCTAATGACTAGATCATCACGGTTCTTTTTACTCTCTTTCTGCATGGTTTTATTTTCTGCACATGTATTCGTCGGGGAAAATAATCAATCCGTGGGTACACATTTTTTTTTACCTATTTATTTCGGAGTTGACATTCGTGTCGGCTGTAATTTACTCGTCCCCTTATTATTCTGTTTTATCGTTTTGAATTTCGAATGGTAACTTTTTTTCTTGTGTCATTCACTCGTCCACAATCTTCCACACTACGTCGCTACATCACACGCACGCAATATTCATGTACGAGACTCGGAGTTGCTCTCGCGCTACTCTCTTTTTCTCCACTTCGCTCTCTATGCGAACTTTACCACTCCAAACAGAATGAAGAAAAAAACACGTCCGACTGAAGCTTTAGCTCTACTATACAATACGAGATCCGGCTACTCTTCTACGTTAATTTTTCTTCGTGCCACTAGTTGCGGTAAAATCGTGCGCCAACGAAACGTAAAGAGCAAATTTTGTTATCGTCGATGATAAGCAATCAAACCAGTTTGTATTGTGCTGCGGTAGTGAAACGAGGTCTGTGGGTGTCGTCGTTTTGTTTCGAGAACTTAACGTTACTTTCCGTCGAACTCTTTTACTCGTACAGTATTTAGGACACATTACTTTGTACTGTCTGCTCTATATTTTTCGGTAGCTCACTTGTAAGCTCAGAACACTTAGCCACGCGGCGCGCGCGCACGCGATTACTCGCGGGGCGGCCGTTTTTTTTATTTATTTTTTTTTATTATATAGTCGTCGCTGCTGATCGAGTTCGTTTACGTTAACGTAATTATCATTAGTATTTTTTTTTGGTTTATTTTTATTTTCAATTTTTTAAAACCTCTCGTCGTTATTTATTATTAGTATTATTATTATTATTTTTTTGGTAATTTTTCTTTATACTTAAGAAAAAATTCGCGAAAACCACGATCTTTTCGATCTTTCGTTTTTTCATCCTCGATAAAAAGAATGTCTTAACAATTTTCTGAAACCGAGTGCCTCATTCTCCGCGTATTTTCTTTTTCCTTTATCTCGCGTGTCTTTGAACGTTGACGTCTAATTTAACAACAAATGACGTGCACCATGTTTGGATTCTTCATTCGTTTTACACGCGACGTTTTTGCTCTTTGGTAATATGCCAAGTGTCTTTTGGGTGGATGCTACAAAAAATTATCTTTATGTATATATTTATATGTATATATGTATTCTTAACGTACAACCACGTAATCTTATATCTGCTCTGCATAAAGCACCGTATGAGTATCATAAGTTGTACTTTATACACTTCCTACTTCGCCTTATTTTGATACTTATATTTCATCATTATTAGCTACAGTAATTTAATACTGTATACGTTATATCCGCGCAGGACATTTAATTCATTTTGATGTGCTAACTAGATCAGTCACTCGTCTTACACATGTATAGAATTATTTCTCTGTTTTGCTCTCATCGACTCATCTCATCGTCATCATTATAATCGTCAGGATAAAGTATCACTATTTTTTTGCGGAAAAATACCTTTTAGCCCGAATTATTACAGTAGCATGTTTGTTTTATCTACATACATTAACTTGTGCAACAAATAAATTTTTACTTCATATTTATGCGTATTTTTCGCAACATGATGAACCCTCGCGGACACACGCACTCATCTGACTTACTTGTATATTCACATGCACACACTTTTCTCGCTCGCGATCATTGAACAATAACAAGAGGTATGGCGTTTCTCACTGGTTTTTTTTTAATAATATTTTATTAGCGTGAAATGCACCAGACATTTTATTGTAGTTTCTGATGAGTACACAGAGTTTATGCATCTCCTCTCCTATGCGTCTGTACTGCATCAGAAACGAGATTTTCTTCAATTCCGATTTAATTAATTACTATATAGTATATTTTTCTCTCTATTAAACGCAAGTATGGGCATAATTAAGGTTTTTTAAAAGTACAAATCTTTTGTTAACTTATTGCTTGAATACATTCAAACTTTTAATAAGTAATCATAAAAATTAGTACACAAAAATAAACAATTTTCGTCGAAGGCCTTTTTTCTCATTCTAACCAAAGTTTTATTGTTTAAAAAGCTGTTTATGGAAAATATACAGTCACCTGTAATAGAAACAAATAATTGATTGTTTTATTGTACCAAGGCATTGAAATTAATATTGTCAAACTTAAAAATATCAAATAAATTTTTTGTCGATTTGACTGTTGTATGATTCATTGAAAGTGTTTTAAAAATATTTTATCAACACTGTTGTTAAGGCATCATTTTCCTCAAACAGCTTTTTGTAAATGCGTCCATAAAGTGTAAATATTAAATAAAATTTTTCAAATCCTAACGTTTCATGAAAAAATAATGTTTTGTTATATTTATAAAAAGGAGAAATAAAATTTCGTTTAAAAATTCTGAAATTTATCAGTCGTCTTACTCTTTATAAACTGAGTTATTTACACTCGTGCTGGAAAAATACATCTACCACTTTCTCTTGGCTATTGAGATAAAATATTCTTCGTTTAGTTTCATTAATTCTATTGTATAATTTGAGACTGCAATTCTGTTTCATGATAAAAACGCAAATCATGATTGCATCGATGCAGGTATGTATAAATATTGAAATCAAGTCTCGTATCAAGAGAATATTTCATGCTTGACCTTCTTTCCTAAAAAGAAGTTCTTATGCCACTGTATATATACTCATGAAGAACTGCGAAAGTAGCTTTTAAATTATTTTTAGGAACTCGTGTCTATATCCACCTAGAGACTTTCAGATTTCTTAGTCGAAAAAGGTAATCTAATAGAAATTGAAAAAAGGTTTTTCAGTAAAACTCTAGTCGTACAAAATCAAAGGCAGAGATCGACGGACGTTTACTTTTCATATTAATTTTATCCAAGTTTATATGTCTGTGTGTGTGTGTGCCAGTATCTTTTAGAGCAAAAATAAAAGTTGAAAATACACGTGTAGCCTAGTTCCTATAGGAAAGGGACAAGATGGTTTACATATTTTGCACGAGTACAAACACTTTTATTCCACGTTATAATCTAATATCCATCTCAAAAATGTGTGTAAATGAATAAAAAGAAAAAATGAATGAAAATAAAAACGGCTCTATGAGATCTACACACACTGTATACTAATATTTATACAGATAATAACAGACGCGAATGAAACCTTGTTTAATTTGGTTATACATCGCATTTTTCTCGAACACATACCTAAACATTTTGTATATTTATATATTTATATAGACGCTCTGCTTGAGTATCACTAACGTTAACTTATAATCACTGTTTATACTTAAAAAATAAAGGATCACGCGTTTTTAAGGTTCATTTTGGTATTGACTATCGACATTGAACGATCCAACTCCATTTTTTTGATTTCTTCATCTACAAATCTATTTACGCTGGTGATTTGCGCGGACTTATAGTTCTTTTTTTTCTTTTAATAATGTTTATTCCCACAGCCCAATTTTATGCAGATTTGTGCTAAAATCTGGATAAAAATATACAGTTCTAATTCGTTGAGCGCAAGTAAACATATTCTTTGTATTTCTGCACGTGAAATCATAGAGTATAGTGCCTGTTTTTGTGAAAAAAAATTTATCAAAAGCCTCGAATGCGTGTGCCGTTTTGAAAATAGAGTAGACGTGACTTCCCAGAGTCATCAATTTTTTTTTCTCCTTTATAACTTTACGTTATATCATCCAAATTCCGTCAATGAAGCAGTGAATTTTCTCTAAAATTATGAATTTATACTTTTTTTTCTGACTTTGATGCGTTTATTTACAACTTTAAACCGGTTAAAGTTTTAAACAAAGTAACTTTCTTACAGTTCTATAATTTTTTCGTTATATTCCATTCTACTTATTAAAAATAATTCTTATCACCTATCTCCAACAAGTAAAAACTAGTTGCAAAACAGTAAAATCTCTTTTTGCTTTATCTCAAATAATCGGTAAATGGAGACTTTCCGCGATTCACTTTATAAGTAATACTTAAGTGTATAAGTATGCGTGCCAAAAAAATTTCTTTCTTTTATGTTTGCACTCGACAAAGCAGGAAGCGACATCTTTAATTTCTGTGTTATATGTATAATATATATCCTATACTTCACCTTGATTAAATTTAAAATACATTATTCGCGAAAATTTCTCATTATTCCAGCATGTCCAATGAAATTGTCAAATTTTCTTCTCGGTATTATAAATAATCACCGTTGAATTTAAAAATCAACAACTTTTACATAATTCCTCAATTGATTGTGAAAGACGTATATGTAACATTTGGCTCAGGGTACATACTTTTTACACGCGCATCAGCAGTGTTGGTTTTTGGCGTATTTTAAGTACAGGTATGAATGATTTACACGTAATAGCAACTCAGAGGAATTGAAATAATGTCGGTACAAAACTTTTTTTTTTTGTCATTTTCTTACTAAATGCTTTTATTCACTGGAAAAAAGTTGGCTAATTTAAAAAAAAAATCACCATGATGATTTTCTTACTGACATATGAGGAGTTAGATAACAAATCCAGTTTATTATATTTTGTAACAACAAAGTGTGTCTGGCAAAGTAGTAATACTACTGTGACTATAAACGCTTATCCGTATTATATTAATTATACTCTCCAACTATCATCAAAGTTTGAATGCTCAATTTTTCGTATATCTCAGCTATATTCAAGCTTTCTGGTAGAAAAGCTAACACACCACTATTCAAACAATAATGTAGAAATGGGGTCAAGTGCGCGTAGAAGTGCATTAACGCGTGCATATATATATTGAAATACATTATCCCCGACGAGATAATTTCATTATTACATTATCATTATTGTGCAGGAATCGATAAATTCGGATAAATTTTGATATGTAACATTAATTATTATTGATTGTATTTCGTATGTCGTATCGCCGAGTTGCCGTTATTATTATCATGCCTATATACCGGAAAAAATCTTCGAATTGCAATTATATTATATATACGCATCAATTCATCATCTAACGCCTCCTCATCAGTAATATATATCACCTTAAAAAGAAAGCAATATGTTTAATATATCATCCCTAAAAAAATCCGAAGCGGTACGTGCAAACCATCCACACGGAGCCCTCCGCGTCAACGGGCGCATCACCTTCACCACCTTCACACAACTTTGAAAAAACCGCGTTACATACAACCGTCACATCCTATAGAAAACCAAGAGACGAGTCTCCGAGCATACCACGCAAACTTCCATCACCTCAAACATCCCCCCATTTTCTCTTTCTCTCTTTTTTTTGCATTTTTTTCTTTTTTTACTTTAATTCTCTCTCGTTTTCTCTCTTTTTTTTTATCATTCATCTTTTTCTTTCTTTCTTTTTTTTTTAAATTCTCCGCTTCCTTAATATCCGAAAGTCGAGTACGTGTGCACGCGTTCGCTGGAGGGATAGTGGCCGTCTGCGTAGTAGTAAGCGCCGTCGGCGTCCTGTCAGACCTGCTGCGAGGTGATGAGGTCGGTCTTGCTCGAGTTCTTCAGTATCGAGGGTCCGGGTAGCTTCTGCGTCGAGCCGGCGGCACTGGCGGTAGAACCACCGCCGCCGCCGATACCGATACCACCACCCTGGACCGTCATCGGCTGACCGTTGACCAGGACTATCGTGTCACGCACTGCGTCGTAGCCGCCGCACTGCGGTCCTGCGGAGATCGTTTTAACTTCGCGGCCTTACTTTATTATCTCTATCACACTGAATGACTGTTGTTGGGGTTTTGTTGGGGGGGATAGTTTTGTTTGTGTTGTATTTCGTATCAGATTTTGTTAGGGATTTTAATCTCTTCCATTTGATTACGGGATTCGTATATATAAATTCCGGTATTGATATAGCCACATTAAATTGATATTTTAAGACTGTAGATGCTATGGATTAGTATTATTATGAAGAACAAGATAACTCAGTGTTAAAGTTTATTTCTGGTGGCAAATAAGCTGCCCATATGACTGAAAATTTTGCACTTAATTGAAAGAATATGGTCTTCCAGGGAGTGAGATTGAGTCGATTACGTAAATATCTATCTTGAATAATTGTACTAAAAAATTATAAGATTAATGATAAATTTTCAGTTAAAAGGTTCCATCTACCTGAAATTTTTGAAAAAATCGATTTTTTTTCTTAAATGACGCATTTATTCTGATTCCACATCGATTTTTTTTATTATTATTAAACAAAATCATAGAAGACCAGCGCGACTGTTAAACCGATGCTAGCCGCACAGTAAGTATCATACCTAAGTACTAAACTTTAAACGCATTTATCTCAAAAATACGTTTTTGAAATTGGCTGGCAGTAGAATTCGATTAATTTTTGTTCTATTTACGTAAAACTTTAACTGTAGCATTTAAATATTTTTTTAGCGAAGTACGTACAATTATTAATTTTTTCCAAACTGTCATAATTAAAAAAAATCAATATTTTTTAAATATAGTAAATAAAAATATTTTTTTTTATCTAGGTAGAGAATTACAGTATTGTTCAATTGCTAGCTGCGGAGCACCTCTAAAAGTAGATGCCTTTCTTCTACTTGCTAGTAAGATCTCATTTGCATTTTTGAAAATAAAGTTTTAAAGACGCACAAAGGAATAAAACTATTCAGTATTTCAGGTAGATTTAGCTCCGTAATTAAGTAGATCCTCCGAAATTTTAATTTTTTTTATTGTCACTCAAAATTCATCTACCTACATTATTTAAAATGCCATTATTATTTGCGTTAATCTGCAATTCTACAACAAGTTTCCCGTAACGCGGTCGTAAAAAAAAGAAATATATTTGACGCAAACCTCTACAATATATTTTTTCTTAAGGTCATACAATAGACGAAAAAAGCAAGAAAAACTTTAAATGAACGAAAACCATCACTAATAATTAGCCAATAATGCCAATAATTGGTCCACAAGCTTTAATTTAAGCTAAAAATCGTTAAAATCGGTCGATTCTGTGGAAAATAGTACGTATTTAAAAATCGCAGAAATCACAAAAAATTATTAAAATCTCAAGAATTATCTAAATCAAAATTGCTCAATTTTTGTAGAATTGCACTGATATTCAAATAAACTCATTGTGATAGATATTTAAGTAAAAGCTTTTTATTAATACTTTCATTGTCCTTTTTTTCACCTTACATTACTTAAAAAAAAAGAAAGAAAAGGAAATATTTTGACTTATTTTTTATTTCACGAGTTATCATTTCGAAAGGACTACTTGTACTGATCTTGTTTGAAACAGATATGATACAGTTGTTGTTATTTCAGTATTTTGGTTTCATGCCAACTCGTTGCTATAGACTAAATCTGGAAACGGACAGCTTCCTTCAAAAAATATATCTGTATGATACCAGTTACTAATCAAATAAAACGTTGACGTACTAGATCAATATAGGTCTCTCTCATTCAAAAAAAGTGTTATGAATGTAGTTTATTTCTACGACATCTGTTCTATAAAACTTTACTACACGTTAGAATAAACGATACATTTCGTATAAAAATACAGTCTCAACATTGCATAAATTTGGTCTATCTAATAAACTATTATTAATCGTTTCTGGACTAATTTTAAACTAGAAAGTACATCATCCCACTCGTGAGTGCTATAGTTTTCGGAATGATTCAACCTATAAGTGCAAGTAGGTTATCGAGTGGATTTTTCTACAAATCTCCTCCGATAGCTATACACATTCTCAAAATAAATGAATGTAGGAACTTGCACTTTCGGCTAAATTGCGTTTTCATTACTACTGATTGTTTTGACTTTCTCGGAGCCCCTTGGCTACGCTCCAACTACTCATTTCAAGTATGTATTCCAAGCCACGACGAGAGACTCTTGCTCTTAATATTCCTAGATGTTATACTACTACTCTCACAGATCATCATCGAACCGGAGATATCACATCTACAATCCTAACTATATCACACATGGAAGAGACTAAAAACCTAAGAGAGTAAATATATATGTATATATATATATAGGGTATACATGTATAACGACGAAAGCTTTTTTCGCAGGCAAGCGTGCAGTGTACAGAGTATATACGACCGTGTAGTAAGTCATGCAAATGAAAATCAGAAACTTCACTCTCACTCTCTATCTTCTATTACTAATGATGATTCCTAAGTCCAAGGGAGGAGCGGAGCACATGCGAACTACACTCCGGGCATACTAGAAAATCTCTTTTCCCCTTCTCGCGAAGCAATAACCGAAAAAAAAACGAAGAAGAAGAAGAAGAAGAACTCACCCTCCCCAACTTGCAAAGTGAATTTAAACGAGAGAGCAAGCGAGAGAGAGAGCAAGTGAGAGAGAAAAAAAGCAGCAACCAAGGCCATCCAAATCTGTATATAATCTATCCCGAAAAACTTTACGATCCCTCCTTCCCCCCTTACAACTTTCTCTCTCCCTCCTACTCTCTCTCTCCTGATCCTCGCTCTACGCGCGAATGCATTAATCCGCGCAACTTTGTTCCCCTCCTTTTCACGTCTGGAATACCAAAGCAATATCGCGCAACCTTTCCCTCTACATCCATACACCCACCCACCCATTCACACAGACACATACACACACACATACGAAGAAAGCAGGAAGGTCTAATTACCAGGCGACGGCGTATGGGGCAGGGTGCGGCAGGGCGTGAGAGGATTGCGCGTGGCCGGGCCCCAGTCGGACGTTGGCTGCAGGAGTTTGCGCGCCCTCGTCCAGACGCTATCGTTGTCGCTGCCCCGCAGCTCGTCGTCCTCCTCCTCCTCTTCGTAGCCACCAGGTCGACGACGTGGTTTGCTCACTCGTAGCTGGTTCTGCGGAGTGATAGAGAAAACCAGAGATATGTGTTGTGGTTGTTCAGTGTGCAGGGAGAGAGAGATAGATGGATGGATGGATGGGTGTGTGGGTTTGAAGTTGAGAGGAGAGCTGATTTATTGATAAAAGTTCGGTTTGGAAGTGGATAGGGATTTGAGGATTAGAGGGGGTGATAATTAAGGAGAGGGTGGTAGCAGTGTTAGGGAAGTATAAATTTCGTATGGGATAGTATATATGGTGTAGTGGTGGGGAGATTGATTCGGTTTGGAGACATACATTTTGAGAAGTTGTTGATGTAACTTTTATAGTTACAATTGTGTGATATTTCGCGATTATACAAATTTGTCGTTGAAAAAAGAACGGTGGAAATGAAGTTATATTGTACACCGTGTGCGAACAAACTTTTTGCTCTATAATGACTTGAAAGAGATGAAAACGAATGATAGCTGAGACAAAGGCGCGAATGGAGTATTCAATCAATGTTCGATAATTAGGAAACGGCATTCAGACGCGTTGTTCGATACTTGGACGTTAGCTTACAACGGCACTGTTTTTAATTAGTGCAAAAAAAAACTTTTGTTCGTACATTTGTTCTCATGGACAATGTCGTTGTTATCAAATTACTTTACATATCAGTCGTTGAATATTTGTATTGAAGCCTTATCAATTTCCATTATAACTCCGAAATATAACGAACAGCATCACAACTATTACACACAAACAACTATACAAAATCTCGCATGGATTAAGAAAAAAAAAGAATGAAAACTCACGACTGCAAGGCCAACGATGACAATGACGGGCACCAGACCCACGGCCCAGCCAACAGCGTCGGCCCATATCGGGTACACGTAGGTGCCGTACTTGAGCGGCTCGTACTCGACCCAATTGAAGAACAGTATGAAGAAGAGAGCCGCCGGTGTGACCACCTTCCACATCCACGTCCAGAAGAACCTCCAGCAGCGGCCGCGCACACCAATCATCTGCTGCACGTCGTCCAGGAAGCGATCAGCCCCGTACACCCATGCCACGAGGATGCACTCGCTGATGGCGATCAGAAGGACCGACCAGTTGGCCGCGTACTTGTCCATCAGCTGTAGCCAGTACATGCCGGCCTGTGTGTGTAACCAAATGACTGTTAGAGATTGAATATACGAATAGAAATAAGGGGGAGATTTGAGAGTTACACGTACGTTGGTGGTGAATATGAGGCCGCCGCCGTAGCCGAAAATGGCGCAGGCGAGAACGACCCAGAGCTTGTAGTGGCGAAGCGCGGGTATGCCGTCCAGGATAGCCGTAGTCACGGTCTCCATCAGGGCGAACTGCGAGTCCAGGCCAAGGGTCAGCAGCATGACGAAGAAGAGGAGCGACCAGATTGGCGCGACGGGCAGTCTTGATACAACCTGTATGTTATAAATTACAAATTTTATTGTAGGCTGAAGAAGAATAAAAGGATGTGTAAGGTGAACGAACGAAAAGTATAAGTTTATGTTATTTTTCAACAAACGGGATAGTTAAGAAGAAATAATATGTAGTTTTGTCGGGATTTCCTTCTACTTAATCTTTCAATTTTATACTGTGTAAAAATGAACTTCATGTTTTTCTACAGTTGATTTTATTTATAACAATTATTTTGATTATACTAAAGAGAGAACATTGCATTTACATTCGTTACAATACAGACAGAATCACTGTATTCGTTGATAATATAGCCATTTATAGCTATGTGCGCATGCGCGAGACCCTAACCCCCCACGTATATCCATATATATACAGACGTAAGTGATTCCACAAAATAAACGTTAAAAGAAACACAATAATCGATCTCCGGCCTAAACATAGAATTAGCGGATGGATCGCCCGTATACCGAATCAGCATAAAAATTAACTACTTTCAATATATACATCAGCAATAAAAAAATAAACATACAAATAAAAGAAGAAAATACCTCTGGATAGACGATGAAGGCGAGGCCGGCGCCCTGATCGACCACCGAGGCGACGGGCACGTCGAGCTCGTGCGCCAGGAAGCCAATCACGGAGAAGATCACCAGGCCGGCGAAGAATGACGTGCCGATGTTGCTAACCGCGACGATCAGTGAGTCCTTGTAGCAGTTGTTCGTGAACTTGTTGTACGAGCTCAGCGTTATCAGTCCGCCCCAGGCTGGACTGAGAGCGAAAAATATCTGCACGGCAGCGTCGCCCCAAACTTTCGCCGAGGTGAGGCGACGCCAGTCCGGCGTCAGGTAGAAGAGGATGCCCTCCTCCGCGCCTGGAAGCATGATGCCGCGGACGAACAGGGCGATCTGGAAGTGGTGGTGAGAGAATGATTGTGTGAGATATATTATATTATCTTACGTTTTAATGAATAAATTGGGTTTTGCCCAAAGATAAAAATCAATCGATGAGAAGATTATTGGGTTTTTCCATTCTGAAGATTAAAAAATAAACGAGAGAGTAGGGGATAAAAAAAAGATTGACTGGATTGTTAAGCACGTTAATAATTTTTTATGATTTTCTTATCTAGTGATCAGTTGAATTTAATTTAAATTTCACGTCTCTTTGTACTCTCATTGTTGACATAGGGATTTATAGGGTCTATATATCTATACGAAATTGAATATGGTCCATCGTAGGTGTTCTCCTATGATGAAACGGATTTTTTTCATATTCATAATCAACGAGTATTTTTTAGAACTGGATAATTTCATTTTTTCGAATTTCGAACGAATCAATGGAACTTCATTTCCTTTGAATAGTTAAACTTCGTGTTATTTCAATTATCAAATTTTCCGTTCATACATTCAAAATTCAAAAAATTATCAAAATGTTTTCAGTATATAATTTATCACAACTTTCATAAAACTTAATCCCCCAAAATTGAAAACCCCCATTTTCCCAAACCACAGCACCGTTCCCTGAAACAAAACCCGACCCACAGCCGTTCCATCCTTAATCCTTATACCTACAATAATCGGTCATCATCCGTATGTTCGCGTTCTCGCGCGGTGAATGGTCTTCCTCGCACGCCACTGTGCCGAGGTATATAATACCTAACATACAACTGTCACACATTTCTGCCTGCCTACGGCCGCCCCGTAGATTTCAATAAAAGTTCGCACTCTCTCTCTCTCTCTGACACTAAATGATGAAACGGCCGCCGCTGCCGAATCACGAACTTCTCGCGCAGTGATACTTATTCGGTGAGATAATATTCAATGAGAATTGATGCCCCCACGCGTAAAGGTTAATAAACGAGAAAAGTGATATTTATGAACGAATGAGAGAGATGTATAGAAGGCGCGTGATTTCTACGATGAAAAGTGCTTCATCTAAAATAAGTTCTTTTTTCTTTTAACTTTGTGAACGTATGTGATTTCGTAGGTATATAGAAACCGGAGGGCGGGGCAGTCACTTCACGACGTCGAGAACTACTTATTCCACGATCATCATCGAAATTGGCAAGCCACGCCTACATATCGGCTCTTTTTGTTATAGATCGCATCTATATACTCGTAAAATCCTTTCCTCCCAGTCTATTATATCTCTGTCTATGTCTGTCTTACGTAACGAAAAGCGCTTTTAGAAAGGTATCTGGCGCGACCGATCGCGCTCTCCCCATCCTAATTTTTCACCGTAAAACCTGCATCTTTGGTATACCCGTTATTTCTCTTCGCGTTATCTCGGTCAAGGAGCGAGATTTTTATTCAACTGTCGAGAGAGAAAAAAAGGACGAAAGAAAGAAACTTACCAGTACGACGTATGGAAAGAGCGCGGTGAAGTAGACGACCTTGCCTGAGCTCTGGACGCCCTTGCTCAGGCAGAGGAAGACGATGATCCAGGCGAGCAACAGGCAGCCCGCCATCTTCGGGCTCACCGTTCCAGTCTCCTCGATGCCGTGGCTCAGCCGCAGCACGTGGTTACTGGAATCGTTAATGTCATCGTTTACATATCGTCATGAATATTTTCTCCATAAATATATTTTTTAGGGCTGCACGATATAGCAAGATTAATCTCGACATTGTATTGTTTTGTCTCATTATTCAAGACAATAATCGATACAATATTTATATACAAATTTCAATACAATATCAAGATTGTGGTGTCAAGAATCTTGTCTTGTCTTGAAAATAAGTCAACATTTTCTAATTGTAATATATTCGAGTGATAAAACCTGGCGGGGTGGTCGGTGACACGTTCCTATATCCCCTC
>UXGD01001068.1:0-40369 GCA_900474315.1 Torymus auratus
GGCTCTGAATGATAATTTTAAAAGCAGATATGAATCTGGGATAAATTTCTGCATATCTCAGAATTTTTTCAGAATTTTTTCATTTTGCAAAGTTTTTATATAGTACCAAAGATGCATTTTCCCATAAAAACCCATGTTATTTTCAATCACTGATTTCTTGCTTCTGGAGCTCTGAACCTTCACAACATTTGAACCAGTGCTTCAGTGTACAGCTGTCACCCAAATATCAAACGATTTTCATTTGAAATTCTATTACCGAGGCTACTCCCTTAATATAAAAGGAAAATTTAAGTGTTTTGAAAAAATAAATATAGTAATATGTGTATATTCAATCCGATATTCGTACTACTTCCGTGGAATTAAAAAAAAGCATGAACAATTCTATTAAAGTACAAATTTACTGTTAAAATTAAGCAAGTTCAAGATAATCTTAAGATTAATTTACTTTTATTCATCCCAGTCTCAATTCCCTACATTTTGTGACAAGGAATTTTATTTTTACGTGACTTGCGGAGTCATTCTATTTTTAGAATCGGAAAAATTCAACTGACCGAATCACAAAAATATCTAAAAAGAATTTTTAAATCTTATTACTAAAGTGCATTTTACTTGACCTTAATAAAAGTTTTTCAATTGTAATGTTGATTCTTCCATATATTTGATTAGTATCAGAATGTAACTTCGTCAAGGATTAATTTAATTAGAGAATAATCTCAAGAATTCTTCAATCTCTGTAGTAGTATTGTCATATATTTAACAATTTTTAAATCGGACAAAATTTAAGAAAAACTAAAATCTTCGAGATTATGAAAAAAATTTGTTATGGTGTAATTATTTTCAAACAGATACTTTCTCTTCGTCACAGTATGCATAATATATATACTTATTTATAATTATTAAATTACTAAATATTATAATATTCATTTTTTCTTGTATACAAGAAAAAAAGAATTACATATTGTACATACGAATTTCATCATAAAAACGTGTTGTAATTATTTTGTTGTCATACTTCAATTTACGTTTGTACTGACGCTTACCATGAAAGTCACGTAATAATACTTGAGTTTGTCCTATAATGGAAATAACATCAAGAAAAATATATCATAACGACACTAATTGAAAATCAATACGTTTCATTACAATACCACATTAATTTAAAGCCAATTTTATTATTCTGTCGACTCGGGCACACGGTAATTAGGATACTGTATATTTCGTATTATAAAATACACAGCAGGTTGCGGTCATTGTAACTCCTGTCTAGTATTTGCATTTAATCATTTTAAAACGTATTTATGATAGTCGGGTAATAAGTTTATCTGCATGATTTTAAATTGGCTTTTATCATCGTAAAACGAATGAAATATTGATTAATTAAAAATAATGAAAAAACAATTTATTAAGATTTCAAAATTGATTCATATGTCATCCTGAAAATGACATTTAAAATCACCAATTCGGTAGTAATAAAAATAAAAACCCAATCTAGGAATAACCCGAAATAGAATTTTTTTAAAGCAGAGAAAAGTGGACGTTAAGAGAGGAAAAAAGTTTTACTCTAAAAATAGCCGAGAACTAAAAAAAACGTAACGAAAATAAAATTTATTCCAAAGTCGAAAGAAGTGCTGAAAGCACAAAGAATACTTGCACATTTCACCTAGACCGACAAGGCTGAACTTGATCTTGCCCCGCTTCTAAGTTATGCGCGCGTGCACACACGTAGGTATAGACGTGCGGCAACAATCAAGATCGTTCTCGTTTCTCTCCTTTTACTCTGTCCGTCGCGGGCCGAGCGACGGCATTTCTCAGCCCGTCTACACACTTACTAACGCTTTGAACAAGCTCGCCGATATTATTAATACCACGCATAATGTGCAAGCGCTCATAACAAAACAGAAAGCGCGTTAGTAAGTGCAGGGCTCTATTTTTAGGGGCCGAATAAAGGCCTGTGGAATCGATTCCGCTTTCTTGACGTGTCGATGACAGCAGCTCGTATATATATCCACATCGGAGTAAGTAGGGGGAAGAGGCACTTTTATTTACCTCCGCGCGCCGAGAGAGACACACATAAAAAGGCAAGAGAGCATCGCGCGCGCAGGAGCCGTGCCAGCGCGCTTTCTATATCGTCGATACAAGTCAACAAGTAATACTCCCTCGCCGCCCCCTCCTCCGGCATCGCGCACTCTGTATCCTAGGGCTCGCCTGTACGTATATATAATATATATATATTATACATACACACACGCGGTGAAAGTGAAAGCGAAATGACTAAGTGAATTAAATAAACATCGATGCTAATCGCGAGCTCTCTGTGCGTACTGCATATTCTCTCCATCTGTCTCTCTTTCTCAGGGCGATATACACATGATCGAGCGAGTGCAAGTGTCCTACCTTGGGTCACGAGCGGTTGCGGCGGCGGCGGCGGCAGCTGGCGCGCGCACGCCGAGTAGACGAGGTCCGTGTGCGGGCAGACAGACTCCGTGAGGACGATGCGCTCGCTCGTGCTCTCGTGGCAGCTGCGCGCTGGGGATCGATACGCGCGTGCCCCACTCTCGGTGAGAGGATGCCGCGCGTGACGGGAAGACTCGACCTGCACCCGAATACCTGCTCTGTTTCTCCCTCTCTCTTATTCTCTCCCACTCACACGCACGAGATGTATGTGCTGCTGCTGTGTCTCTCTTTACGTTCTCACCACGCGCGCTCGCGCCCACTCGGCTAGTCGACTACGCGAGAGTGCGACAGCCTCCGAGTACTGACTGTGTGCCGCCCGCGAGAGCCGAGCCGAGCCGCCGCCGTTGCCGCCGCCGCCACCGCCACCCGCCGCCAAAACACGCGCGCGCGCACAGCAGCTCTTTAGGGGAGCTTCACAATATCGGCTACTCGCGCGGGATTATCAGCTGCTGCTGCTGCTGCGGCGGCTGTCAAGTTCCTCAGCGCGCCCGCTTGTATAGTGATAAATATGCGCAGCCTGCGGATGGAAATTTCCACAAGATATATATATATGGTTCGGCTGTACGGAAACTAACTTGGCGGAAATGCAAATTCTTACGCGCTCATTTGCAACCGCAAGGAAACGTCGCGCGGTCTAAGTAGAACGAGAATTAGAATTAGAATTCCGGTGTGCAGGGTGGCTGGCTTTTACCTTACGTTTGTTTGGAATGATCGACGTCATCTTTCATGGTAAATGGGAAGCCATTTAACGTTATTCGATGTTATAATAATAATGATACTCATTATTAGCCTGTATAAGTAAGTAAGCTTATATATTTATAGATTGATCAATTCAAATATGCATTTGAATGTTCCTTTCATCCAATAATTAGGTGAGATATTGTATGTATTTAGCTGTATTCACGGTAAATTATCTATAGGTACATCATATATATTTTTAACGTTCATTAAAACTCAATATTGGCAAAAGGGGTTTCTCCAACAATTCGTCAAATCCATTTGCAGTCGATAGAATGAACAACTTTTACTCGATTTTCGTACGTTCACAAAATCAATCAATATAGCAAAAGTGAAAAATGTATTTTTTTTTCGCTCGAGTTACATCTAGTTGATTTATCTGATTTTGATTATTCTCCCAACAGAATATAACGTGTTAACGCAGAAAAAAAGTATATTACAATTTTAGATCATAGATTAGAATCAGTATAAAAAAAATAAGAGATCCTTGAAATTGTTTAATGATTTCATGCGGAAATGACCGCGTATACAATAACTCTCACGAGCAAGTAGTAATTCTTAGAAGATGACGTACATAACTTTCGGACTTATTCTCTTAAATGGATCAGTCATAAAGATAAATGTAGGAACTTAAAAATTTTATTCTCTATGTTCGCACACTACTTTTACCCTGCACGAGAAAACTTCTGTCATTAAATCTCAATTTCAAATCGTTAAAATCGAGATATTTACGATCGGCAACCTATTCACCGTACTTCATCACTGTCGTCCGGAACTTTTCAACAACTTGGCGAAAAAAATGATCTGCACCATTGAAATCACCATTTCGCCAATACACTTGAAACGCTAGAAATACTCTCGAAGCGCATCTCTCACTCTCGCGTGTCCGCAGAACCAATATCATCCGAAATCCAGAAAATACGAAAACTCCTCGACACCGCGTCGGATAAATCCAGCGCTGACCTTTTTCCCCCACCCCCGCCCGAAAACCCCGATAAGAGCGACTAAAGCCACAGAGCGCATTGTGACCGAGCCTTAATCCTGCCTCCCCCCGCGCGCATGCACACGCTGACAGTCGAAGCGCGCGCTCGCGGAGACATCGTGCGCGCCGACGCCCCCGCGGCCAGCTGGTGCGCCCGCCCGCCCGGCAGCACCGAATCCTTCTCTCCCTCTCTATCTCCCTCATTCCATCCTGCTGTTCCTGCGTATAACCGTATATAGATATATATATTGCTCTCGCATATGTGCACACATTCCTGCACGCCCGCACGTACGAGCATCGATGATTGCTACCTGTCGAATGCCACGCGTTGACGGATTATTTCTAGCCCCTCTACACCTAGGTATACGCACACATCGAACGGGAGGCTTTTTTTACGTGCGCGCCCTATATCGACTGCGCCTGTGTTTTATAGTCTTTCTTCGGCTTCTTCTTTGCCGTGTCTCCACCTTTCCTCGTGCCAGTCGCTAAAAGCCTTGAAGGGTCGAGGGAATTAATGATTTTCCTTGCTGAATAATTCGTCACGCTGACGATTATTGACACGGTGCGGCGCATCGGAAATTTATTACGGCAAAGTTCATGTCCTGCATAGTTTTTGAATAATTTATAATAGTAATAGGAAGAGCGCGGTTATAAAAATGTATTCAGGCGAAATTAATTAAATTCTTTTAACATCACACGCACGCACAGAATGTTAAAAAATGTTCCCATTTCTCATTATCTGGCAATTTTTTTACCCACAAAACTTTTTCTTTCGCCCAATTCATATATTTTGTAGATTATGAAGTGATTGTCTGAATAATTATTACGAAATTAATCTTTGAATAAGCTAATGTGCTCTGCGATAACCCGAAAAAAGCATAAGAAGGTAAAAAGTCCATTTTCATTTGTCAAAACTTTTAGTACATGTTGAATAATATAACTATATATAACTTCTTTTAAAAATTTTAATTCCATATTAGATAGGTAGGTCAAAGTTTGTAAAGCCCAAGATTCAAACTCCATCGCACCGCGATAATTCCTCTACGGAAAAACTTGCAAAGTAAATTTATCCTGCATAATAGCAATCAGTGTTGATGAGAGATAAGCCACCAAAGCCCCCTTGGAATTCAAAGATGCTATAATAATAGCACAGAATTTTTCAGCTCTCTGTCCTCTCTCTTTCTCTTCTTCTCTTCGCCATAAAGAACAGCTGACACGTAGGAGGGAGAATGCAACGCGACGCTGCTCGGCGAAATTTTAAGTAGGTGAACCGAACAGAAAGTTTTCCGCTTCGTTTACCTACTTGAAATTTCGGGGCGAGCCTCGCGCGCGCGTGCGCGAAGCCCAGGATGAAACGACCTTTTAAATTTGTGATTGAAAGTTTTTCCGACTAAACAGTTGGGTAACCGGATTAAAGTTTCAGTCATTTCGGCCGAAAAGTCGTAGAGGGAGTCGTGCTCGTCTCTTCCTCTCGCTCTCGTTCTCTTTTTCTTCGACGTTCAAAAAGGATGATCTTTTTTTAAAGAAGAGGCGCAAAGGTAAAGCTCGTCCGGTGACACATATTGAACCAGGGATAAACTGTTTTAAATTCTTGACTGATGTATAAATAATCGTTGGAGATTTTTTCTTCCCATTCATCAACGCTACTGATTAAATGTATAAAGGGGAGGGTTGCCAATTGAGAACGGCAACCATAGAATTTTCGTCCATAGTTTTTTACGAAATGACCCTTGGAAGATCCCCCTATAAAGAGGTGAATTATTTTTTTTTTCTTCAAATATTATAATAACATAACGAGAATTCCCAAAAAGGGTCCCCCGGTTCCACTTTAATTTTTCACGGAATTTTGTGTTGTAACAATTCTTAATACACAGAAATGAACGACAAACCATTTTAAGAGTTAAAAATACTGGAATATTCATATTAATTATTGTAACGTTTTTGATTTCTCCTAGAGGAAGCTTTACTGTATTTGTTATTGTTTTAACGAACAATTAAAAAATGATAAAATTACATTATTCACAGTATATAATAATTATTGTACATTGTAATTAAAGTTGAAAATTAATTGACCGTAACATAGTTTAGAAAAAAATAAGACATTTTAGTTGGCATCAACACTCAATGTACGCCCATATCGACGGCTGAGAGGAAGAAAGCGCTATCACGGCGCGAGCTCTGAAAAAGGCGCTACATCAGCTACCGAGATAGCAATTTTTTCGGAGCTCGCGCCGAGATAGCGCCTTCTTCGCTGCTTGCGCCGAGATAGCGCTTTCTTCCTCTCAGCCGTCGATATGTAATACACGGCCCATAGTGGGTACTAATAGAGTGGCAAAAACTCACCAGGAGAGTGTCAGGGATCCGGATCACGGAATCGGCCTAAACTTCAGGATATTTTTTGGACGTAGAAAAATGAAGAAATTCCAAAAAAACTCTAGTTATTGACGTTATTTGCATTATTTTGAAAAAATCGCTTTAAAAGTCTCTCCTTAAAACCGTAACCATTGAATCTTGCAAAATCTTAAATACAGTTTCAAGTAGAGAAAATAAAACTAGAGAAAACGATCTTTAATTTGCTTTTTTCAAAATTGAAAAATATTGATTCATTCCAAAGTTGTGAAAGTGTGAATTTGAGTAATAAAAATACACCAAAATATGCATGAATTCAAACAGCGAATTTTAGGTATTTAACAGTATATTTTTATTACTCAAATTCAAACTTTATAACCTAGAGAAAAATTAATTTGTTCTTGAATGTTTAAAGAAGAAGAAGAAATTATTTTTTTTTAATATTACATTTAACTGTAGAAAAGAGACGAGAACGCAAAAATAAAATTTGACACTGTGATTGTTGTTACAATACTAAATTCTCATGTATCTTTGTTTATTCAGTATTCAAAATATCGGACACGAAATATGTTTGATAAAATGACATTTAACATCTAACATAGTTGTCGGATACCGTCATATATTATCAAATGCAAGAAACGCGTATATAACTGGCGGCTATAACTTTGAGCGCTGGCCATGAGTGTGGAACTCTCCCCTAAATAAAATTTACGTAATTTTCATTATGTAACATTTCTGTAACACATATTATACATAGTCTTGGATCTTGCAATCTCTAAAACGTATTTTCCTAAACTTTCGACATAACATACTTAGCTTTTTACTGCACAACAGGTTTAAACTATATACAAAACTCTTATTTCTTATCTGTACACTGAATATAAAATCCTGTAGCTATTCATATACTTTTTAAACAAATTTTTATGGAGCTAAATAACAAGTACGATTATATAGAAAGATAATGCCAATTAATCAATAAATTAATCAACACATCACATGTCTATTAATAAATGTTGTTTACAGAGAAACAACCTGAAAATAGAATATAATAAAAACAATCCATGCAAATGAAGTAACTTTATAGGTAGTCTACTTTTTATGATTTATTGATTTAGCATAGCTTCCACAATAATAATATATGAACTAATTCAGAAAGTTTTATTTTTATCTATGTATGAACATAAACATAAAAAATTAATTATCATAAAATGATTTTCATTTTAACTCTTATTATAAAAATCCAGTAGAAATCTAAAATTTAAGTCAGGCATGCGTAATTCACGCTTCAGAATTTTCAAACATATACTGTACCTAGGAGAGAGAATAATACTTACAAAACAGAGCTCTGAAGTGCCATCTTATTGCGGAACCCTTTGTGTCCTCCACGTACCGATTCAAAGGAAACGAAAGAGTAATAAGATACTCAGACAGTATGAAGAGTGCTGACCAGAGCAAAAGAATGAGTCAGATAGCTGGAGAGCATTCGTCTTTCGCCGGAAATCGCTCTTCCAGTCTCCAGTTCAATTTCCGTCGCCGTCGAGAGTTCCTTCGTCTCTTATTATTTAATAAGGAGTATAAATTTATGGCCAAGTCTTTAATAACTGAAACTTTTTATTACAGTTTCATAAATTCTTATTGCTTTTGAGAATTGTAGAATCCAATAATTTTAACCGGTGTGCTGTTAGCGAAAAATGCATAACAATAATTTTCATTTTTACGATGTTTGCGTTAACAAGTCCCTGATAAAGACAACTGGCTGGATTCCAGCTGGATTGGAAACAATGAAACTAAAGGCAAGAAGCTAAGATGAATTTTTCGAATTAAAAATCTTGATGTAGAATGAAATGTAATTGACGTTTCAAATACCTATAACTAATTTAGGACATATACAGATTACAGATATTGTAAATTTTCATTGAAACGTAGACAACATTTTATACTTGGATATCTATATAATTTAAAAAGTAAATCCTATAAAACATACAAATATATAGTACATTGTGCAACAAGGGGAGAAATTTGGCTTTTTCTAGCGAGGATCATCGCCCGAGTCTGAAAAGTGCACAATATATAGGTACTATTTCTTACTGCTACTAGTTTTTTCTTCCCGCTATTCCGAAACGCTCGAAAAACTCAACTTTGCATCCACTTTGCGGGCGATATTTACTAAAAAGTATTGTATCAGAGTAACAGAATTTGCACTGAACAAAAGTAGACATAACAAAATATAATTATTATAAATCGTATTAAGATAATACAGTAAATGAAAAAGTTCGAATCAAATTATATTTTTATCCGTTTTCATGAAAATTGCAAACCGCGTGAATCCTTCGTTACGAGGTAGGAACAAACAAACATTTGTGAACTTTAGCTTGTTGCTTCAATAAAGCTTATTCACTCAGTGCATGCAAACAGTAATGTGTGCTGAAAAGTCGGAAACTGGCTATAGAAGATCAGGAGCGAAAGGGACAATAATCCGTTTTTGTATGGCCGAAAGTGCCGCTTACTGACCAAAGAAACTCTTGCACAGTGAAACTTCATTATTAAACCAGAATTTATGACACATGCGTGTAAATGAGAAAATTTCATATATATGAATATTTTCAGTTTTTTCTTAATATAATTATCTATAGTTTTACTATTAGTGGGGTTGTTAAGAGATCAAAGCTAAAACACTACTAGTTATCATGACGATTGTACACTATATAACTTTTCATCATGTTTAAAATCTCATTAAAATAAATTTTAAATATTTATATACAATTTCATAAATCACTTTTCTATTTTGTGAAAAACGAATAGTTCACGAAAAATTCTAAAATGCTCTAATCTTTTGAATATAATGAGTTCTTTGCACGTATCATCGAAATTACTTGAGATCTTTTTAGCGCTCAAACTGAAACTTTCATTCATCAAGTGATTACTTGGATATTTTTATGAAATTATACTTACTTTAGTATAGCTATAAATTTAGTTTAACCTCGTTACTTGATCTGCATTATTAGGTACAAACGTTAATTCTACAGACAATCAATTTAGCTGTTAAATACAAACCGCAATAGTTCGTAATTCAAGTGCACTAACGCAATCATAAATCAAAATCTCTAATTATGTTAATGTACACAGATTACAGTCACGAATTTTCCTTGATTTGAGAATGCATAAGTTTATCAATCCGCTTAAACTTATGAATAATAACTCAAAGCTATAGTTTCATATATATATGCGCATTTACTAAACATGATTAAGTAAACTTGTATCCACTTAACTACCATCACGGAATTAGAACATTAAAAACACAAATTTATTGTGAAATAGAAGATTGGAAGAATTTTCAAAAGATATTAGATTAGTTCAAGTAATATAAATTATATAATTTCCAACATAATTTTAGATATTTTCAAAGAGATCCAAGTAGGCCGATGACTGAAGTAAATAAATATTTATTGGTATCACATGACTGGCTATGATATAATCGAATATGAGAACGTTCCCTGGACTATGTTGGTATAACAAGATACTTTTAGAAAATTAAATATAATGAATAAATATAATATATAGGTATTTATTTTATTTTCATTTTTTTACGAAATTCCTCATTTTAATGGAGTATACATAACAAACTGCTTAGAAAACATATGTACATCGAAACAAGTTTTAGAGGCACAAAGGTCCAAAAACGTCGTGGTTTTCACAACTTACAGATTAATAGTCGATTTCCTTTGAACCATTTTTTACGCTGCAAGAATGCCAAAAGCCAAAGGTGTGCTTTCCCGAAAGTGAAACTCATACGTCAGAAAATAATTTATCTTTTCGAATTTATCACATCAGTGTACAAAATCAGCCCACGCAAAGGCGCCAAACAGATTGAGACGTTGACCAGAGAGCTGACTTTGACTTTTTTTTACGAACAAGGTTCAAGCTAAATGTGTGCGTGTATGTGTGTGGATGTATGTGTGTATGTGTGTACGCGTGCCTGAGGACCTTGGCATATAAATCTCCCCGGGACAGCGCGGCACAATGTAAATATTGTCAAATCCAAGCACCGGCCGCTCGTATCCTGGCTTAAGGATACTTATGGCGCGGGCATTTGAATAACGCTTTAAGCCTGCACACATCGATTAACTCGTTAGAGGGGAAAAATTTATAAATGAGAATTTAAGAACGATCATTATGTCAGCTATTCGTTTTCATTTGCACTTGCCAATGGCCTGTTAAAAGTACAATGGCAAATATCTATAAAATATAACAGTTTTGAATAAAACTTCTTTGGCCTTTACTTGTGAGGTCAAAACATTATTCGTAAATGTGTAATTCGTAAATAATCTGAATGTTAAAAACTTTTATAAATTGTAAAAATATACTTTTCCTAGATATTCTCTTTCTAATTGAATAAGGAAAATATTTCACAATAACGACGTCGTACTCCAAAAAATGATTGAAAAATAATAATTTTCTGTACTTTCGCTGCTGTTCAAAAGTTTATCTATACTATGTGTATATTGTTTGCATGCTGAATTTTTTTAATATATTGCAGAAATATATATTCTTTGAGATTTTATAGGGATTCACACGCGAAAACTGGTATTCCGTTCTAAAAGGGTCGATAGACGACCGCCCACAAAATAAAAAAGTCGTATTTTGGCTCGTGAAAGGCCACCTATTGAAGTCACACGCTTTACTTATTTATGTGCGCGTATTAAAGGATCCGTAAAGTGTGAAAACACTTCTATAGAAAATAAATACTCTATTTTATGAACGTCAAGATGGTAAATAAATATTTATTATTAATTTTACTCTCAGCTGTATACATATATAACATTTCGTAATTTAACGTGCATCGGTAAACATTTTATCGTTGATTTAACAAGATGTTCACTTTACGAGAATGTAAAGTGTAAGATCGCGAAATCCAGAGTAAAATTACCAATGCTCATATTAGGAAAATGACGTTTAAATTTAATAAAATTGAATTATTCCTCCACGTTAATCATCGTTAAGTTTCAGAAAGCTTCAACAGTTTACAAGTTGCTGAACTATGACGTTATAATGCTAGAAAATTGATCGACGCGACGGTACGTCAGGAACTTATAATATCAAATAACTTTGGCAAGTTTAGCCTTTCAAAAAAAAAATATATGCACCAAATTTCGATAATGTTTTAATTACGAAATATCATTCCAACGAAAGTTTTCCGGAAACGAAAAATAAGGAAAAATGATAGACCGTTCACTTGAAAATGCAATCAGAATATAAATCAAGTTTGTTAGTCTCGCAGCGACAGCGTCATGAGAGTTGAAATAATTAATATAGACCGTCCGATACGCGACCACAAAAAGTTTTTACGACAGTCTTTTCGCTTTTATTGGTCATACACCAGCGCACACCGTGATCGCGCGGCCGGCTGCCCTTCTTTATTACACCATATATAACTCCTTTCTCTTTGCGTTGAGGAGAAAAATCTCTTTTTTTTATACGCGTGCATAAATAATCTCGGAGAGAGAGGTGAGATTAGATGGCTTACGACGCTCGTGCGAAACCACATAAAAACGGGACCGAAGAAAAGCCAACTAACGCACTCGCCCTTATCTCCTCGTCACCACACGTACATATACATATACGCCTACCCGTATCTAGCTATACCTAGAGATGATAGCTTCTACCTATACCCAATCTCGGCGCACAGTTGGCTGCGTGCGGGCGGCGGGTATTGATAAACGCGCCTGATGGTCAAACAAAGGAAGAAGGAGAAGCCGGGGAGTGATAATACTCCGCGTGACGCGACACATTTAATCCAGTCCCCCCAGCCCCTGCCCCCGGGGGACCGCCGCGTAAAGACCGCGCTCCGCAGACACAATAAATCCACCTTCGATTTGGCCGGATAGCACGTGCGCACGTGTGTATATATATGCAAGCTGGGGGAGAGCCAAGGACAAAACAGCGACGACGTTAAGCGCTTGTAATCTTTAGTGGTTGCGATCTCCGTGATATAAACGAGTGTGGCCGAGTATTTCGAAGAAACCCTTCTGCGAGTATTTTCGAGTCAACTATAGTTATAAAAACAACTCGAAATATATTATGTATAAAGATCTGCCACAGTCGACTGTTGACAGCCAAATTAATTAGACAGATTTCGAATATTTAAAAGAATAATACATTAGTCATATACGTACAGAACAGAACCAGGTTTTGTTGCCTCCATCTTGCTAAGCTTTAAATAGAAATTCCAAAAAGACCGAGAGTGAAATTTAAACAAAATCTACCGATAACGGTTCATTTGTTACTAAAAGACAAAATATTTCAGAACATGGTAATCGATAATATATGATTCCATATTTGATTTATAAATTTTACGTGTGTGGCATTACCAATATCTTAGATATGTGAATCTTAGCTAGTAATAATACCATCGAGAAATGAAGAAGTAGTGTCGTCAACCACTTCACATCCCATTAATTAAAAAATTATCAATATCCTTGATGTGCCCTAAAATCGGAATAAAATCTTTCCAGATGAAAAATCTTCCTATATAAAATTCTCCGCTTGTTGAAGTTGGGAAACTTCTTTCCCTCAGTACCTACGTGCAAAACTGACTCGAAAATGAGCGACTTTTATATGTTAATTTATTCTCTATATATGTATCGTCCCATGTATAAGGTTTTATTCGTATGATTGTATTCATTACAGTTAATTGATAAATGTGAGATCAAGATAAAATAAATTTCTTAATCATCTATAACGTACTTAAATGTTTTTTTATTGTGATATTACGAAGAAGCTCGTGAATTTTAGAAGACTGGAAATTAATGATTGACTTTGTAAGATTGTATTGTATTTATTTGTTTTAAATGCAATATTATTAATATTGTTAAAATGTTATATTAGATGCACGGTGTTATGCTCGAAGCTTTTTTTTAAGTTTGTTTTATTATTAAAATAAATGACTATTTTATTCTAAATGTATATTGTATTAATATGACCACGCAGAATGTAACGTATAAAGGTTATGACAGTTTTATAATAAAACGCGGTACCTAGAGAGGAGCGAACACTGGATCCCCGGTGTTAAGTATCTCGTGTTTATATATAGTAATTGCATGATACGTGATACATATCTGGGACGACGAAAAAAAGCCATCCTTAAAGCTTCTTTTTTCGACGAACTTCTTCTTTACTGATCACGCTCGGATCGTCGGAGTGGGAATAGTGTTATCACGGGAGGCACTCTGCTAATTAAATCCCATAATCTCCAGCAGGTTATGAGGATAGAGACAGAGAGACACTCTACTTGTAGGCATGGAAAAGTACCGTCTTATGCCATCAAAAGTCTTACGAGTATAGGATAAGCGAATGACTATAAAGAAAAAGGAAACGGCAAGAAGTACAATGTGACGACAATTGGAAGGAAGCCTGGCTACTGCCAGGATGATTATAGTATAGAGTATCTGACTCAGAAGCTGATGGCACCGACTTCAATTGTATCCTAAAATTATAATCAGTAAAATCTAAATAATACATAAAATAATATTTGACAAAGTTGAGATTATATTTGTTGAAATTTTAAGATTAATTTTGATAAAAGTATCGGAGAAGGACGTCCATGCGTCCTCAGATAAAATATTCACAAGGGAATCATTCTGTACAATGGATATAGCTATATATCGATATAAGAATCTATGAAAACACAAGCATTTACACAAAAATTTAGTTATGTGTAAATAAAAACAATGTAAAAAGAGTTTTTTTCTATTATTGTTACTGAATGGCGGACGAAATCGTCATGTTCTACTTATTTTATTAAAGGAGAATACCGATACATTTTCAGATAAAATATTAATAGAATATCTATATCATTGATATGACTATTGAGAATCTATAATAATTTAAGTATTTTAATAAAAATATTATATATAAATTGTAGTGATTATTGAATGTCGGACGAAATCGAGATTTTTCTACTGGTTTTACTAAATTTTTCTCTGTTATTCATCGCAAATTTGCCTTCTATTTATTTAGTACAATTTTTCAACAAGCTTTAAATATTAACATGAGTATTATAAGTACCCCTAAGTCCCTCTACAACGCTAATGCTCATCCGGATGACTATTCGTATTTTACTGCTCTATTATTATTTGACGAGTGGCCAAGATAATACGGGCCGCGCCAAAAGAATATTATGTCAAATGACCCTAGTTATTCGATTTCATCCTCTCATTTTTCAAAGTTAATCTACAGGAGCGACACGAGTGCCTTCGAATAAAGAAAATTAGCAGGTCGCGCGGCTCTTCTACCGTACGGCTTCCACCACTCGACAAGTAAACGACTTTTTGGGCGCGAGTAATCTGTCTTAATTTCCTGCCTCGAGCCACGGTATACATATATAAAAGTTACGTAATTTCCTCCACTATTTGTATATCTATACGACCGTTCTACCAGGAAATTGAAACAATATAACGCAGGAAATTTCCCCATAAATAATTTTTTATCAAAAATTTGTTAAAACATTCTATACAAAGGTAATCAATTAATTGATAATGTTTTCATTCCCTTATTGTAGTAGAATCCAAACGATCAACGTAGTTCATTATACAATATTATTCATAAAATATTTGCTAAAATGTAAAATTTTTCGAAAAATTTCAAATAAATAACTTTATTTCTCGTTCGAATATACATCGACGAGAAATCTAAATGCGCGTAAAGTTACGTTTTCATTTCATTGCAAACTGCAATAGAGCAGGAAAAATCATAAATTCCTCAAAAAGTCGAGTTTATTAAAACAGCCACGAGTATATCCCTCGACTAAACCTATATCACCATGGGCCACAGAAAAAAGGAGAAAAATCCATATTACCGGGACACACACTACACGCTCGCACCCTCGCCCCAATCTCTCCGGCATGAACGCTCAGCATATACATCGCACGAGTGTGTGTGTGTGTGTATATGTATCTCTTACCACGTAGACGTCGCTCTCTCGAGCATGCGAACGAGCGAGCGAGAGGGAAGCCAGTTCAGGCCACAGGAGGAAGGTCTATACTACGGCTGAGCGCAGGCAGGCGACCTCACTCTCTCCCGTCCGGATGTGTGTGCGCGCGCGCCGTTATAGTCTGACCCCGAAGAATTCGATTCCCCTCTCTGCGAGGGCGAGGGCGCGAGGGCATGTGTATATAGAAACTCCCTCGGTCCTTCCACTCCTTCCCTCTCTCATGTGTATATATATACACACACATCACGCACGCGCACGGTGACCTTTCCCAAAACTAAAACATCCTCGAGCTAAATCAGACGCCTCGCCCCTCTACTAACCCCATGCATTTTCATAAAGTGCGACGCCACGCGAGACGCGCGCGCGCGCTTCCATATACCTACCCTCTATTTATGCAGAAGTGCACCTCTCGCTTACGTGCAGCGCGCACTTAGAGATATTATCGTTGCGCGCGGCTATAGAGGCGTGTACAGGTTGTATATTTCAGCGCCACGCGCTGTAATTCATTTGACCGTTTAGCGAGGGTGGATATGTAGGGAGAACGCGCGAATTTTTTCACTTTTGACCCGGCGCTGATGAATCGTCGACGATGCTAGATTAGGGATGCGGAATTCATTGCGTGCGGCCTATTCAGGGCCACCGGCTATGTATATAGATATATAGGTGCGCGCTGGCTATTTATGGCCACGGGCAAGGGTAAATAGATATTCAGATGTATGGACCCCTCGCTCGGAGTCTAGCTCTGGCCAATGCATTTTCAAGAGCAGAACTGTATCAGTAATGTATTGGATGTATACTACAAGGGGGGAGACTTATATTCATAACAGTTTGTCGCGCGAACCTTATATTGTAGGCGATCGTGTTGCCAACTTGCTACTGTGTGTTTTATTACCGCCATCGAGAGAGCATGAAAATGCATTAGCTTGACCATGCTATGTGTGTGGTTTTTTCTTATGTTGACGCTCACTTTGCTGAGATGTATTACAATGATGAGTGATGGAGAATTTTTTAATATGCCCTTGGGAGCAAACGCTATATATCTCGCATAGCTCGTTGATTTATGCGCAATTGAAATTGATCTATAACGCTTGTATATAGGAATATGTAAGTAGTGAAATAGCAATAATTATAATAATCTTTTTAATGCAAATCGAATCACTTGGTAGCATATATTGGTACCGTTTAACTTCATGCTTATAATTTGTTTTAAAAAATCAGCGTTTCTTGAAACACGGCAGATGTTGTACGCTGTTTCTTTTTGTATTTCAATGGCTATATAAATTAAAGTTAACAATATGATTTGTTATAAAAGCTTGATAAAACGCTATTAATATTCTTAAGAGGCGAATTCGCTCTTTTTCAACGCTATACAATTGAATGTGTCGAGTCAATTTCCCTCGCTCTCCCAATAAAATTCGTTCACAGCCTGCGAAAGGTACCTCTTATTGCTTTTTAAAATTTTCACTCATCGAATGCTCATCTCGGGATTGCGTGTATGCATTAAGAACCCGGAGGAATAGCGCGCGCTCGTGAGCATCGGAGTTGGGTGAGGAGGGGACGCGCCTCCGGGGCATCACGACGGCGTGGCGCGTAACAAATTCGCCGTTGAAAGTATATACCTATATTTAGCAGAGAGGATAATATTCCCCGTGGAAATGTTCTCTCTTCCGTCCTCGTCTCCCTTCGTCTAATCAGACCGTGAAATCGAGCTAATTGAAAGCTCGCCGAAGCCCCCACGGTTCGTACTAAAAAGGTAATAAACTTTTTCGCGACTGAGAATTTTCCATTTAACGAGGCGGAATTATGCGTCTCTTCGATTATAATTGCTATTATACCCGATCGAAATTGCTTTTTACCTCGAGTAGCTCGAAAGAACGAGCGATTGTCAACGTGAAGGATTTCCGGCTCATCGATTGTCTATAATGCTACGTGTGGTAAAACTGTAATTAGATCGCTTCTAAAGATAATTGAGAGAAATAAAGCCAACAGCGACAATGATGTGCACTTGTAATTGCTGTTTCATTGAAAATGTGAAATATTGAAAAAAAAATTGTTTCGATCGAGAATAGACGCTTCCAACTTAAAAAAAATTTATCTTTTAATATAATG
Source organism: Torymus auratus (assembly GCA_900474315.1). Classification (NCBI taxonomy): domain Eukaryota; kingdom Metazoa; phylum Arthropoda; class Insecta; order Hymenoptera; family Torymidae; genus Torymus; species Torymus auratus. Next base: position 17,622 of record UXGD01001068.1, read on the forward strand.
GATTCCCCGTAGATGCTAAACGTACAGAAAAATATAATTCCTAAAACTCGTCTTTTTGATTCTCAACAAAATTGCTAACAGTATAAGGCTTTTCCATAATGAATTTCATTAAAATCAAATCTTTTCCTTTATATTATTAACTTTGTATGTTTCATACGGTAAAATTCCAAATGCAATTTTTAAATTAGAACATTTATTTGCAATGTCTTTTTCTTTACTCCTAAACTCCAAAAATCATCGAGATTCACAAAAAACTAAACATTCACATAAATTTCACATTAAATAGTCTAGTTTTAAATGGAAAAAGGTTTTGCATTGTAAAATATACAAACTTTACAAATGAACTATTGTAATAAATTTTACTTTAGAAAAGGTAGTTTGAAAAAATAATAAAAAATCGATTCTATGAAAATCTGTAACTTTTTTCAAAGCCACCCGGATAATTATTAAAACCCGTTGCCAATTTATTGACACGTATAGCTAATATTTTTACATAAAAGCTAGAATCTGTCATTTAATTTTTCAAATACGGAACTTTTTATTTAAGGGGCTTAAGGTAAATGTACCTATCATTGGTCACCTTAAGAGCCTAAAGTTACTTAGGCTACTACTTACTATAAGTTATTCGTTGCCACTATAAAAAAAACTGATCCTATAGGTATATAGTTGCTGGTATGCGAAAGCGAGGTGCAGCAGGATCCGTATTTCGGAGTATATAATATAGTATCTTCTCTATCGTCGCTCCCAAATAAAAAGCTGCCATTTCAGCGCTCGGGTAGAAAGGGGGCCATCTCGGCACCCAGTTAAAGAAGGAGCATCTTATTGGCGCCCGGTTACAGAAGGAGAAGGTGCCATCTCTAAACCGTAATTACTGTTTTATTTTTTTCATTGTCTTGTCTTGTGACCATTTCAAATATAGGATCGTCATTTTACATAGAAAACTTGAGCTGACACGTCGTGATGGTCACACTGGTCACAAGAGGATCTTATTTGGTGTCTTATAATAGTCATTCAAATTTCTCGTCATTTCTCTACAGTGAGAAAAAAAATTTTGAAAAAATGACCTCACTTCTAGTAAAGCCACCACAGACTGTAAAAATCCCATTACCATAGTTTACAGTAAATTTTATAATACAGTATAGTAAATTTTCCTATATTTCTAGTAAAATTTCGTATATAATATGGTAATTTTTTGGGTTTTTACAGTCTGTGGTAGCGTTATAAGACAGTATGGTAATTATTACCTAAATGATAATTTTTCAAAAATGTTGTTCTCAGCGTAGGATAGGCACCAACGGGGAAAACTCGTGCGCATAAGACGATGTCGACCCTTAGGACCGACTGCGCGGCATCCGGGGACTCCGACCAGGTACGCAGTTAAGTATTGGTCCCCAGAGCACAATTAGGGAGCGAGAAGTCGCATACCATTAGTTGGCATCCGCGCCTGGGTTTCCCGAATAGGGGAAAGTAGATAAATTACCCTGAGGTATGTCAATTTTATGGTATTTTCATAACTAGTACAACAGCGTCGGAACTTTTTAAGAATTTTTGGTATTAGTGGTATATTGTATTTGTTTCTGGAAAAACTCTTAAGATTTATGACTCTTAGAATAACAGTCTCAGCGCATTAGTATACTACGACATAACCTAGGTAGTTAATGTTATAGTATAACATAAAAATTGTCATAAAAACATAAACAGAAAATCAAAAGAGTTACAAATTACAAGCAAAGTATATGGGAATAATTTTCGATTATATAAATATGAAATGGGATAAACATATTCAATACATTATAAATAAAACTAAATACCTAATTTTTAACTTTGCAAAAATCAAAAAGTATGTGGACAGAAAATTTCTAATAATAATAATATAAAAGTACTTCTATAACTAGAAATAAGAGTATTCAATTTCCAAAAATAAAAAAGGCTGTTAGTAATAAATAAATTAAAACATTTAGAATTTTTATTTAGCTTTTATTTACCCACATAGGAATCATATGGGAAATACGAGACAACCATGTGGTAAACACATAGTTCCTAATGTGATCCCTCAGCATAATGCCACATATAGGTCCTGCGTGTTTCTGACAAGACTCCTAGATGTGTATTATAGAGTAGTCAACGTGCGCGTTTGTTCATTATGTAGTAATAGGGATTCCTCAACTCATCTCTAATTAGATCATTGTACTTGACATACGTCGCTATCTCTTGCAAGATCAGTGTAGGTAACACATCGCCCAACACATCGACCAGGCAATCTTCGATACTTATGAGAAAATTTGCGCGACGTTTAGCCCTTTTTAAGTTGTCGATGATGTCAACGCCGTATATCTTAAGTCCCATCAGGTACTCGCTTCTCTGGAACGCCCTGAAGATCTTTTCGTTCTTAGTTAGTGCTGCGAGTTTCTCTTCGTTCTTCGACAATATGGAAAAGAACGACACGGTGCTGCAGTCTACGTCGATCATCTGACTTTGCATTTGCTCGATCTCGTCACGACACTCCTGGTCAAATTTTGAGTAGTTCTCACGGTATTGGAGCATTCGTTTGTATTCCTCAGAAAGGGCTTGGCCTAATGTCTCGCGTACAACAGCTTCCTTGATGATGGCTCTAGCAGTACCTTCCTGTACGTTTGATGACATCAGCAGTTGTAAAGGCGTCTTACCCTCTCGGTTGCGCGCGTTCATATCGGCTCCAAATTTAACCAATAAACCCGCCACATTCAAGGATTGCTGCTCGCAGGCCACGTGGAGTGCTGTATTCCCCTCATTTGTTGCGTCGTTGATGCGCGCGCCCCGTCTTATTAGAAGACGCAGGGCAATCGCATCGTTCGATATTCCCGTGAAGTACACGGGGCACTCCCCCTTTCGTGATTTTTTGTTTACGTCTGCGCCCTTGTCAAGAAGAAGCTGAATCTGGAACACAAAGCATTTATTGCTTAAGCTATAAGTTAAATTAAACTTATAAGCTGCTGCCATTTCATTGGCACGTGGCTTCCTCAAACTTAACTCACTTTTATTCCTTATATTTATTTGCAAGTCTCATAATTACTATTATTGGACCTTTTATCTGTATTAATTCCTCTATTCAATAATTTTTCAAAATATAAACAAGTAAAAAAGTGGTTATAAGGTAGCTGTCTCGATTAGTGTGGTTGGATTATTACCCAGTTTCAATCTAGCAATTTTGTTTTTTAGCTATAGTAAATTGACGCGCGGGTTATTATTACCTTAGGGGTAGTATTCATTTAATGGAAATTAAATCAAACTAGTAAATCATTAATATAATTTTACCATCTGCTATTTAATTTTGAACTCGAATTTTTTACAGTGCATATATTATATAAGTACTTACAATTTCCCTCGACCCTTTATTCTGTAGAGCACAGTGCAGCGGCGTCTCTCCCGATCGGGTTTCTGCTTCGATATTTTTGACATAGCTGATCAGCATCTTGACCATCCTCAGGTTGTCCTGGTATATCGCCCAGTGTAGTGCACTCCGACCATCTGATTCTTCTAACGCCTCAACAGACGCTCCTCGGGATAGGAGCACTTTAACTGACTGAATTAAGTCCCTGTCCGTTGCCATATGGAGCGGCGTTCTACTATCGTAGTTTCTTCGCGCATCCACAACGGCCCCTCCCTTGATGAGCGCTTTGACGACATTGGGACGGTCGCACCTAGTCGTTACCGCACTGTGCAGTGGTGTGTGCCCCCACATACCTGCACGCGCGTGGGACCTTGCACCGCGTTCTATGAGCAGACGCACGCGGTCGATACTACCTAACATCGCTGCCGAATGCAGCATTTTTGTCCTGCAATAGTGATGGAAAGTGTAGAAAGATTCAAAGAGCAACTGTCGACTACAGCGTCTACCTTTTGACTGAGCTCATTCGGGCTCTTGCGGTCCTATATACATGTACCCAGTGTGATCTATGTGAACCATAGGATATAGGAGAACCATAGGTACGCAGGTAAGCGTCTCCCCGAGGTCCGTCAGCACAATTGAGAAGCAAGAAGACGTGGGCCATTAGTCGACATCCGCGCATTGGTTTTCTGAATAGGAGAAAGTAGACAAATTTCCCTCAGGTTTTATGTGAATTTCACGGAATTTGTACAAATAGTATACGTCGGAACATATGGATTTGCGGTATTAGTGGTATATTGCGTATACAAGAACATTAGTTCAATGTTCGGAATAAATAAAATAAAACTATACTTTTATCATCAACCCTTTATTGCACTCTATCTCTGAATTACATGTATTCACATCAGCCCGCGTTCTTTCGTCTGCGCTTGCGTAAGTAATATCGCGGCTGTGCGTCGTCCATTCTCCCCTCTCCTAGTTCCCTCGAAGCCGATCATATCTAATATCTGCGATGCGAGTCAGAGATTTCCGAGGAGACACCCCAGGAGGCCCCATTTAAGATTTATAACTTTTAGAGTGAAAGTCTGAGCGTATTAGTATAAACCTTGAGAAGGTTCATGCGTCAAAATAAAGACTGGATAATTGAACAAAAACTTTACCAGATATCTTTTATTTGTAGACGCTAATTTTGTGTATTTAACGCATATCATGCAATATTTTAAAATGATATACTATATCAACTAGTTAGTCGCGCATGAACCTCCTTACATGCAAATTTTGTTTGCACATTGTAGTATTGCACTTATTAAATTATTGCTATTATATCTATTGAGATTTATCAGCAATAGAACCGTTTCTCATACAACAAAACAAGAACTGTTTATATTTTTCACATTTTACATCAAGTTCTATGAGAACCATGAAAAAATTAATTTTGAAAGCTAAAGAGCTTGTGAATTTGAAACGAATATAAATATCCTCCACACGGAGAATCTTTTGGGTAAACCATTTTACCAAATACGCTGAGAACGAGTCACCCAGAAATTTGGGTAAACGGTTCATCCATTTCGGAAAAACAGTTTAACGCAAGAATGGAGAAAACCGCTCTTCTATATTTACGTCGAGCGGTTCTCCCCCATAGTAAACCGTTCACCATTACGGTCGGAGATAAACTTTCCCAAAGTTCGAGGGGGCTATTGCCTCGCAATGGTGCTATTATTATGATATACTGTCTGCACGGTGCATCCTGCATTAAACGTTATACGGTTAGGTTGCTCCCATTTGGCACGATTCTTTCACGGCAAGTAAACCGTTCACCCTTCAAAATATTGAAGCGCTCTCTCTGAATATGGGTAAACGGTTCTTCCAAAATAGGCGAACCGTTTACCGATTTTCGAAATGAGCAGTTAATCTCGACGGGGCAAACGGCTCTTCCAAAAGTTTTTCCGTATACATATACTCATATTTTGTAAGGAATACAATAGAAATATATTAAAGATTCAAATTAACAGGTTTTGTTGCAAATCAACAAAAGATTTACAAAAAAAAAAAATATTATAGTACATACATAGTTAATTTTACTATATATGTAAGAAATTCCTAGACATTAAATATAACGTACACAAAAGAAGCAAATTTTGAGAAAATAATTTACATTAAAAGTTTTTCTCATGTCGTAAACTCAAGTTTGATGCATAACAACTGAAATTTAATACAAAGTTATATTACATTTAAGGCACATTTAAAAAATTTAATGCACTACATCAAATTTCATATTATTATACATAAATTTTATTCTTGTTATAAGCTTAAAAACTGAATTTCTGTCAAAGTTATGATATTTTAAAGATGAGCAATGAAAATGTACCAAAATATAAATGAAGTCCAGTGTTCGTATTTAAACTATCATAACTTTAATTGAAAACTAATTTTTTTAAATTTAAATATGCTCATTTTCCAAAATTAGCATATTTTACAGCATTTATAAAAATGCTAATTTTTCAATTTAAAACACAAGGGAGTGACAGATGGTTTTCTCGTTTTATTTTCTCGTGTAAAACTTACTTTTGGACTGAATGACTATCGTTGGAAACAGATAATTATTTCAAGGTTTTCTTAAAATAAAACTAAAAATATTCAAAACTTGAGTTTTTCGGAGCGTTACGGTCTCGTATTTCGGTTTTATTTTCACACCCAAAAACATATCCAAAGCTTAAGCCGAACCCTCGACATGCAGATAGTATGTCCTACATACACTCTTCATAGTGAGTGCATTGTAGACTCTGATCGGCTGCTTAATTATAATGCTTATTAAGTTTAACGTTAACATATTTAACACTTTTTCAATAATTTTTATAAAAATACATGTTTGTTTACCCAAACATAGTTGAGTTCGATTGCCGACTCGAAAATATTGATTAGATTCTCCGTACCGAGTTTTCATAAATTCGGAATTCTCACATGCTCGTCTTTGTGTTTCCGAATTCATTGAAAACTGTAGTTCATGAATACAGCGGGAATTAGGGAGGCTAGACTCCTTGCGCTCAATGCTTAACACCGCGTTACAGAGTTGTATAGGACTCGCAATGAGGACTTCAAATAGCTATAGCTATATATAAAATACGAAAAAAGTCATCGTAACTTATATGTAATGATCTTATGACAGTGCTTAAAATTAGAAATTTTCTATAACTATAATCTTTTTTATTTTACTTTATTTTTACTTAAATTTTAGTGCTATTTGCAAAAATTACAATAAAAGGCTTTGAGAGCATTTTTAATTAAAAATCTTGATTAAATAAATTCTACTTTACAAAGTTTCTATGTCTAATGCTCGAGTCTAATAATTGAAGTGTCATCTACGTAGAACCAGTTGAAATACGTGCCAAAGCCATCATTCAATAAGTGGATGATGGGTTGAAACATCTCATTTATACGAACGTATCATACTCGTACATACATCTAAAGTTGGACGAGAATAAACACTCCACAATGTCATCCACACTGCTCGTACCTTATACATCTACCTTTCCATGATCGAAGATAGAAGTACCTAATATTAAACTGTTATTGAATTCGTGTGTTCGAAATTCTGTTGTTCAGGATTAGATATCCCCTTTGCCTAGTTTCATATATTAAACAATACATTTTTTTTGTTTAATATTTTATGTTGATTCGTAAAATATATTTTCGAAAAATGATGGAATTCACGAGAATTCCTCTGCAAGGATCAATATTTGCCAGATTAGGGGGAAAAAGATAACCTTATTTCAATTTCTGTGAAAATTTTTTGCATACCCATCTAAATTGTTTTCTTAACAATTACTTGTTAATTTTTTATCTTTCAAAATATTATTGCGACATTTGTTAATCACATATTTCCAAAAAATTCTTTTCAATAATTCTACGAGTTTTCTCTGTACACATTCTCTGTCGCACTCACAATATAAGAAAAGTTATAAATAATGCTCCGTTAAAAAGTATAAAAAATATCACAAACATTTTTACAGCTATTTCGTCAGATGAGAGTGAATTTTTTTCACTTTTCGCTGTATTATTGAAAAAAGCTTGTATCGTTCATACCCTACGGCACATCCCTTTGAGAAGCATTTTTGTTTTCATATATATAGTTTGAAAATTACTCGGCAACAAAATATTGAAAATATTTATATTTAAAAATACCTAGAGGATTTAACTTTTTTACTTGAGTTTGAAAGTCTAATATCTTTCGAGTATTTAACGAAAAATTATCATATGAATGGCCCTCAAACATTGTACTAAACTGCTATTTTCTTCTCCAAGTTAGAATCTTAGCACTTTGAAACTTGTTAGAAAGAATGTTAAGACTAGCTGACCACTGTTTTCATTAAGTTTAGCTACCTATTTAGAAACTTTGACAAAGTCAACTTTTGGTAGCTGCAATAGTAAACAAAGTTTGAATAAACATTTTGTATAAAATATCACTTCGTGTACATGAAAATAACGTCCTTAGAAAGACATTTTTACTTGTACAAACATTGATTATAAAATTGATGCATTATTGAGAGGAGAATATAGATTGTTATTTAAAACTCACTTTATTCATTAAACTAAATAAAAACATTTGCAAAGTGTGGAGATATATTTGATTCGGTATACATTTATAGTGATGGATTATTCAGTGCAAGGACTAATTAGAGCTTACATACTACCTATTTAGGATATACTTTCATAAAAGTTTAGTAAATGCACTGACCGCAATCGACCAATCTCAAACATAATAAAAAAATGCGAAAAGTAAATCTACTACTTTAAGCAATGTTAAACAAATAGATTTTTTTAATTATCATAGAGTGACAAACCGACTTATTACGATAGTAGCTATAAAAACTCCAAGTCAAACTATGAATAATTTGAAAAACTTTCAATATAAAGCTATATGATTGATTTTTATAGAACTAGCCAAGGGATCCGCAAAAACGATGATCCTACGTCAACATGACAAATGATATTAGCCGGATTTGAAACGTTTCACTTAGGTGACATAAATTTTGTACAATTTTTGACAGACGAGGCCGCAGATTTGACGGGCCGCAATGATTCATCGCGGGTGCGAGGGAGGGCGTACAGGCCTGCGGATTTTCTTAATTTTTCACGCAAGCCGGCAGTGTTTCTCCCGCAGCAGCAGCAGCCGCCGTACCGCAGGCGCAAAAAGGGGGAAGAGAATAATGACTAATGTCGTGGAGGACAGATACCATAAGTTTCGCGGGATGAAGGTCGTCGTGTCGGGAGTTGGGCTAGCTCGAACAGCCATTCGGGACGCCTCCTTTGTCGAGCGTCGAGGCCCATTGAGCGCTTTATCCGTTCTCGTGCCGTATCACCGCGACAGTTGGACGAGCAAAAAAAAGAAGAAAAAAGAGAGATTTCCTCTTCCATTCGAGGCCGCGCTTACGCGTGCAAGTGTAACGAACGCCCGCGCAGCGAACACGTGTATACACTACCTCATTCGACTGCGGCTATTTGTACAGTTTGTTTGGCCCGCTGCTGGTGGAGTCACTCTTGGCCGTGATCAAAGGCCAACACGGGCGACGCGCTGAATGCAGCTCGCCCGTCGTCGTATAACGTTTGACGGGGACGCGATTCAATCAACGCTTGGCTAATTGGTCGCCGCGACGTCGTCGCCGGGCCGTTGTCGTATAGCAAGCTCGAGCGCAAGATAATCACGTAGCTCATCTACGGGACTTGTTGGTCCAAATTGGAATTTTCGTGGCTATGTGTATAATAACCTTGTGCCGCGCCCGCATTAATGCTCGCACTATACACCGGCGGAATGCTTTATTAATGTTTCCAGCTGCGATGAGGTCCGGTGATTACGGAGGCATGTAAACAAAGTCAGTTTGATGGTAGGGGGATTAGGCGTGATTTTACTACTCTAATCATGTGAGGGGACATGCAACCTTTGCTCTTGCTACTACGCAGCGTTGTCGAACAACCTATTATCCGAGAAAATCGATACTTTATCTACTAATTTATTTAAGCGTTACCGAATAACAAACTTTCGTAGGTATATGGAGGGCAAACTTGGAAATACAAAGAAATGGACAGACTAATAAGTTGGTAGCCGGGAGTAGATGAAACATGAGTTTAGTCGGACATGATGACTTGATAACGTAGTTTTTCTATTCGTACTTTTAATTGTGTTGGAAATTTCATTTCATTCAACGCTGTAATTAAACTGTAAATTGAGTTTATTTCATTGTATGATGTCTCAAAGACAAGGAGAAATGTAATTTACGAGGCATGTCAGGAGATGGAAGGTAATTGCTTTTAGGAATAATGCGCCTCTCAACTTCTTGTGTCGCTATTTTTTAATAAATGTAGACAAGTGCGTGTATAGCACAAAAATAGCGTAGCCTTGAAAAAAATGTCGTCCATAAGTAGAATGGATTACGGTAATCTGAATAAATAAATACACTCAATTCAAAGAAAAATGTGTACAATAAATGTCGTCGAAATAAAGAGCTTTAACCTCAGTGATCAATTTTCGGATATGAGAAAAGCGCGGAAAAAGTCGATTTTGTCGCAGAATAGATGATGGGCTATTAGGCCCTACGTTGATATTCATATTGAGCGACTTAAGACGTAAGCTCTCCTTAAGTCAAGGTTGCTCATGCCCGCAGATAGACTAAGACGTTCTTAAAAGTTAAGCCTCGACCACGAATACCATCCCCATATATAGACGTCCGAAACTTTGCTGATGTCTCCCTCGTGAAATACGACGATTTTCCAAACTTCGACCTCTACTGTTTTTTCACGAGTTTTACTTCCGAAGCGCTGACCAAACACAACACAACAAATAAATCTTATTAGATCGAAGGAGGAAAACAGTTGTCGGGAATTGTCAGGAAAAACGCAAATACGGAAACAGTCTATTCGACAAGACGTGCCCTGTATCGAATTACATTTGACACGACCGCTAAAGTTATAAACGAATATCAGGAATCCGAATTCTAAGCTCGTCGTTCGCGAATGGAGCATAAGTATATGTTATAAGCGCGGGCACGAGCTTGCCGTAACATTAGCCAGCGCGTATCAGTTCGAGCCATTAGCAGAAACCCCTCGCGGGCAAATCCCGCCAAAGATCCTGCTGCCCATTACCATATCATCATATCCACGGCGGATGAATAAACATCGCGAAGGATAACCGCGGCGCGCGAATTGGGTCGCGGCGAAGAGCTACATATATATAAGATAATAAAAGCTCGAGCGCGCAGAATTGGAGGTGCTACTCGCCGCACGTGCGCGCATCGAGCTAGTAGTAGCTGCCGGCCGAAAAAAAGAGTATAAGAGCGAACGCGCCGACGACTTCGCTCTGATTGATTGCGCGCTCTCAGCGGCCGAGAGAGAGTAGAAAGGAAGAGGCGTCCCACTCCCTTTCTCTCGTCGATCGATCGGCCCTAACGCACACACGCGATTCCGTTTCTCTTTCTCCCTCCCACTATAGCTCTCACTCTGTCGGTGGGCTTTACCCGGATACCTACCGACCCCGTCGGTCGTTCACGCGCGCACTCCATCCATTCGTCATTCGCCAGAGAGGGCTGCGTTTAAGTCTCGCTTTCTCTCTCGCCCCTTTTTCCAGCTTTCTCCTTCCTCACGTGCGCACGACGCATTAATGCGCTCGACTACTCCCGGTTTCTTTCTCCCCCGCGTGCGGAAAGAGAGAGAGAGAGAAATGAAAAGAGACCGACCGACGAGCCGTCGACGAAAATTTCGATGCCCACTCTTTCTGTCTTCCTCTTGTATATATAGACGCGCGCCCCATCGACTGCCGTGGCTGACCTAAATTAACCCTCCGTCTTATAACACGCTTTTTACATCCCTACTACTTTACGCGTGCGCTGCGCGCGCGTGCGAGGGCTGTGTGTGTATTTCGAATTTTATCGGAAAAATTTCTCTTCATTGTTCGCGCTTGCGCCGCGCGCAGTCAATATTATATGCGCGAGACGAGGTCTCCTGCGGGAACCGCATTATATACGCGGATATACCGATATATATATAGGGTGCAGCCGCGGCTTCGGGGAATTAACGACCCGCGCGTGTTTTTTTTTACATCGCGACGGATATTAAAAGTCGCCATGAATAATGTATTTTCTTTTTTATGCGCGTCACTGCCGCCCTGCGACTATAAATACCTCTGTGATTACGCGAAATTTGCGAACCCACGCGCGCGCCCGCGGCTGGGATTGTTATTATTTCCGATGTGTCCGTGGTTAGTGTACGCGTAATGAATGTCGAAAACGGCTTATTAGCAGGGGAAAAACTGGCATTAAATTGATTTTGTGCGGTGTTAAATCATAGCAGTTGCGCCGAATTCTGCCTTAAAACATCGCACTTGGGCTAGCACAATATTAATATACACCGCTACCTCGGGGAAATTTTGTACGCGAGGAAATGGGAAAGTAGTCTCTACGCCATAAAATATTTAATTGAAAATCTATATTAAAAATGCTTTTTCATTCCAAAATTTTATAGACTTTTTTGCTTTTAATCAAACTCCATGTTGCATGTAGTATATCGCTAAAAATTTATTCGGAATTGACCTTTATTAAGGGAATATTTTGTAAAAATTGTATTTATATACGTAAGCTTACGAACAAATATATATTAATATAAAAGTATACTTCATCTCTTATACATTTTATCCGTAATGAAAACATTCCAGTTGATCCGACTTTATTGCAAGAATTTTATCTTTAATTTAACGCTTGTTTAATAAAAGCATAATGATTTGTTTCATAACGTACATTTATTTTTTTATTTGCCAGAGCTGCCTAAAAATAAGTCAAATCGACGAATGATACTTTAGCAATATGAGAAAGTATTTTAAGCAAATTGAATTTATATTACAATACATTTTAATATTCAGAAATATTTAAAAATATTGTGGTATACATTAATGAATTTAATAAATTATTCATTTGCATTATATCCAGTAAGATTTTCGTAAACCTTTCGATAACAACGCAAATGTTAAAATTGCATTTATTCCAGTGAGCAATACAAAACTTTAGCCCGTTTTTAATTGTTACGGGAATTACAATGAATCGCAATTATCGAAACAAGCGAATACATTAAAAGAGGTGCAAGTTAATTAAAACTTAACAATATAGTTCTGATTACATCATTAGTACGTCTTTAATAACTGCGCATAATAACGCGAAAAGTCTTGCTAGTATACCGTTTAAAACCAAAATTTGGTATTTAAATAATGTAGTACTAATATAATAATAATAAACAATTATATATTTTGATAAATATGGCGAATTTCAACTTGCAAAGTAAATGCTAAAAAGTGACACCGCATAAGGTTAAATTTTTTACGAAAATCACAGCTATCACCAGAATAATATAAAAAGCCAAACCACTCACAACTTTCACTCGTATAAGAAAGTCCATGCGATTTGTCTATATTTAGGAAAAAAATACTACTGGGAACGATACTAAATCTCCGAGGATCGTTGTAGCGTTCTTTCGTGTTTTCCAGAGCCACAGGCTTCTTTTTCTTCGTAAATACGTCAAAACGTAATTTTATAAAAGGCCCTTCTGGGATTAATACCGGCCGAGTGGCGATAATAATCGTTTCTTAGGTGATAATAGTCCTCAGCAGAAGGCTATCCTTTATTAGACCTTCGTTTTTTCTCATGATTTATTAATAATAAGTCTTTTATGGGTACACGCGTTATCCGTGTGTTCGCTACTCGAGTACGTGGCAAATTCTAATTTGCTGTGGATTAGAAAGACAGCGGTAGCATAAACGATGTGCACTAGTAATGGGAATCATCGAATTTCACGGTGGGTACGAAACTAGCTAAAATTAACGTACCTCTATAATAGAGCTTCCTTTGAATCAACCTATAACGAACCTGGCTTTACTACATCAATGAATATATATGCACTTTCAAATGGAAAATGGCAGTCTATAAATTTATTAGTTACTACGAATTCATGCGTTAAAATGGTATTTCAACTAAAATTATTGAATTTAATAAAATATTTATAGACAGACTTATTCCAAAAGGTTTCGATAGCTAAACTCTCTTAATTGCATTTTTCGCGTTGTCAACGCAAAAAAAAATTAGTAAAATAAAATACCACAGCTAATAAAAATCTACAAAATCTCTGAAACGTTCAGATTTACAAAAAAATTCTATTGGGGAAAGTACAAACATTTTCTTTAAAATGAGACGATCCATTGATAAATTAATAAAACTAATTTCTTTGAATAATGCATTTCCAAATACTTTGAGCGAATCACGTGAATCCCATAAATTCCACCTCAGTTTTGTTATCTTCGTTTCATCGAGCAGCGACTCACCGCAACGGCCTTGGCTTGCTTCACTCAGCCCTCCCCATTTGTTTGCCAATCGGCTCTCTTCGGCTGCTTCGAAACAAACGGGGAAACTGCGCGCTCTGTTTTCCTCGTCCCCGCGCGTATCTTCTATATTGGATTAAGTTCGTGATTGAGATGCACGCGTATAGGGCGCACACGTGTGCACTCGTGCGAGCGCTCTTTTGCCCTTATCTCGTGAATATTCTAGAGCGCTCAGCAAAGTTTTACAAGAATCTAGAATATTTTATGGAGCGGGAAGGTGCGCTGAGGTAGATTCTGGAAAGCTTTTGAACGCGATTTTTTTTAATATATCATGAGTATGCATTTTGTTATGCATCATATGATGAATTAAAAATTTAAACGGGGTTGTTGGCTGAGATGTACGACGTTGATCTCGAGATAATGTAACATTTCTATGTTTTTTTCGTGTGCATATTTTTCCCTTTCACTCTATACAACAATCCAGCGACCGAATTAAGGACGTTCAGGAGCTCGTGTCTTTCCATTTCGTCGATTACACTTTATATTCCGAATGCGGCCCTTTATCTATATTCCGGGCTAAGTAGTGTACGTAAAATAACCAGTACAGGGACATTTTTTCATTGTACGCCATAAAACTCAGCAACTATGTATTTATACGTTTTCAAAATAAAATAATCATATATTGCTACAATTACCCAGAGAGCATAATTGCGCTTCCAAAAAGGGACTAAAAATAATACAGAGTAATATCCCTAATGGCTGTTTTTCGTTTTCCCTCCTCAAGAGCTTTTCAAGAAAGTAGTTTTTTTTTCAAAACTTTTAAAACGCAATATTTATATAGATAATAAAAACGTAGGTTTTAAATATTTAAAATATGATATTGCAAATTATGTGCATAAAATAATTTTTACAAATAGAACAAATTTTCTCATATTATAAGATAGTATTTGCACTGTACGTTTATTTTCACACAAAATAAAAACTGTTCGCATGAATTTAATAATTCCAACACACATTTTCTATTTGTAGAAGAAGATTAAGCGAAAACCACTGAATACATTTGTACCGGTTTAATACAAACAACTTCTTTAGCAGAATACAAATGTGGGGATACACAAAAATATTAAATATTGAAATCCACATTTTCTACAGTAATTTTAATAATAATTTCAAAATCAAAATTAATTATTATATACACTTTAATACTTCGTCAGGCAGTGTATAGAGAGATCGATAAAAGATGAAGAGACATAAACTTTAGTTGTAACAAAGGTAAACGATGTTTATACATATACGTATGGACATACACGTATAACAACATCTCTATAATTAAGCAAACATCTCGTGCATGTTTTATCTCCTTTTGATTGCCTGAGAAACTCTGTTTACGACGTTTCGTCCCTTGAAAAGCACTCGCTATAAATTTTACTGCTAGCATGCATTACAAATTTATAATTTGACAGCAATTCTTTTCACACTTTTCAGGTAAAGTTATTCAACCGCCAGCTTTAACATTTTTTAAAGGAAAATTTAATTAATCTATCCCAGATGGAAATTTTTTCTGCAGATAATAATTATTAACTATTCATAAAAAATTATAACTCTTGGGAAAAAATAATAAAAAATAATAGGAGTTATAAATGTCCAGATTTGGGACTGTCATAAATTTTTGTTTTTATTAATTTACTGTTTTCAATTATTACTGTTAGTTATTATTTTTTATTATTTTTTTCATACATGAAACCATTTTGGAAAGTAGGTGTTAGTAATAGTTATTATAAGGGAAAAAATGAAAAACATAATAAAAAATAATATAAAAACATAATATATAATAATAATGTATAACACTTATTATTTTTTATTTTATTTTTTTCAAGATCAATATATTTTCTTTGTATGGCGATAACTGAAAAAATAAAAAAAATTAAGTCTAGATTTGGAAATACGTATAAAACTTATTAACAGTTATTATTTGTTATTATTTTTTCTTATTATTTATAAGCTAAGATGATTTTCGCTTGGGTGGGAACGCGTAAAGTTGAAACAAATTCTGGTTTTCCTCATATATTCACCAACTACTTATTAACTAACAATTTCCATACATACGGTCATTAACTTGGAAGAATTTATGCCATTTATATTGTTTCGCTCTGTTTTTAGTGTATTTTTAATTCTGTATCGTACATTGATTCTATCACTCATTTGATGTTAATTTAAATGATCGGTTGCCATGAATAATGAGTACAGTGTATCTATTATCTATGTATCGCACACGTGAATAATAAATGCATTGTACTCATTATTCATCGCAACCCATCATTTATATATATATTTTTTTTATAAAAGGCTTGAAACTCCGTTAATACATCCACCCGTTTAGGGCTTAAATAAATATTTTACTTTTTTTTTATTATATTTTGAATCTCGATAATTGCCAATAATTCGTACTTATTAAGTCAAGTATTATAATGTCAGATTAATTTTGATATACATTGTAGCAATGCATTTAACGGAAAATCAATACCGAATGTTTTACAAAGACTTTGTTTGCTGACAAATTCAACCTAACGAGTATGATACAATGTTCTCAAGCATAAAACGAATTCTTTTAATAAGTGTACATATATTTTTGTGTCCATCGTGCTTGTTAGCTTATAGTATTGATGATACGTTGCATCAATATTTGACTCATCTTATACAGGAAATCAAACTCCAAGAAAGACCTTATCAATTGACGATTTTCATTAATCACGCAAAATCGTTCGCATTTCCTGAACCAATGAAACTTTTACAAATGTTCGAAGAAAATATTCCGACAATGATCATCGATTTAGCAGCTATGAACCAGACTGGTAACAATAGGACTCTTGTCTCACCAGTGTTTAACAATCCTCAATATGTCACTATATACACTATATTTTATCAAAACATTACGAAATATCAACATATTGATTTACAGGAATACATAGATTTATTCGTCCGAATCTCGCCAAGTGTTTCTAGACCGCATTGCCTCGTCATATTATTTCATGAATATAGACATCTCGAATCTGTGCTCAAATATGCTTGGTCGAAAAATTTCTTTGATTTTACTGTTATACAAATTAATGCGTTTGACGAAAAAATGTCTGAAAGGATCCTAGTCAGATATTACAACGCATTTTTTAATTCGTTCATTAGTGAACCTTACAATTTGTCAGTATCAATTTTTCCAGATAAATTGGTAAGTGGCAACGGATTTGAGCTTCGTGTACCTGTGTTCCTAGTGAACCCAATAATGGATGGAGAAATAGCCAGTAATGGAGAAATTTTCAATTTTAAGTGTTTAGATTGTACCCTCATGTTTGCTATAATAAAACATCTCAATTTTTCATATCGCTACGCTAAAATATATGATTCGAATGCAACCATACGAGAGATTCACGGTGGCATTCATCATTTATTGGCTACTAATGAAATTGATATGATGATCAATGACTATTATCCTTTACAAAAACATGATAAGTCACTGGATTCCTTAAATATTCTCGCTCTAGATTTAGGATATACTTCAGTTAATTTTGTCGCTGTTGTTCCCGTATTATACAATGAAAAAGTAGGTATAGATTTACATATGATAATGTATATTTTCATCAATCTACTGTGCTTTAAAGCTTTTACGATCTTAACGAAATTATCGACAGCCCTAAATGTACATCCGACAGAATTTGAATTTTTGAAAATTCTCCTGGGACAGGCAGTTGATCGTCCGCAGAAAATCAGAGATAAAGTAGTCTTTTTGTTCGTTGTGTTAACATCTATGTTTTATTCCTTCACTTTTTTTTCTAACGCGTTAGGGGTCAGTATCATAAGGGAGGAAGTACCATTTGATACAATTGAAGATGTAAGTGAATCGAATCTCCAGCCATACATGCTTGACATAGGATTCAAAATATTGTTCAGAGCTGGTGGTCTCGAAAATCATTACATGAATAAATTGAAATTTAAAATGAAAAAAATAAACGTCATTGAAGACTGTTTGAAAAAGTTTGACAGGAATACTGTTTGCATAGTAAGTGAAGTGTACTTGAAATCATTTTTCCATAAATATGCTTTCAACGAGAAAGGCGAGCCAGTTATGAAAAAACCTAAAGTAGTGTTTGCTTCTCAAAATTGGAAATATCATTTCGCATCAGCTTCTCCATATATCAGTAAGTTTCATGGATTACTTATACATTTGTATGAAGCAGGAATAGAACAACCGACTGCGAGAAAAGACAAAGTTATGAAAGTGAAGGAATACAGTATTGATAGTGAAATAGTTGCTGGCAAAGCTTTCGTAATACAGCTTATATCAATGGTAGCAATTGGATATTTAGTAGTTTCTTTGACTTTCGTTGTTGAACTATTGTATTTCAGCAGGAAATCTTCTTCAAGAAAAGCATTAAGAAAATTATAAGCTCGACAAATTTATCAATCGATTTACATCAAATAAAACACGAAAATGTAAAAATAAATTTGTGAAGAAATATTTTAAATAAAATAAAATAGGTTGAATAAAAAATGTTTTATTTATTGATAATAAGTTAAAGGAATGCCTTATACCGACAAAGTTCTCTGCCGTACCGACCACAATATTTTTATTAAATAGTTATTGTTACAAGCTTTTTCTTTAATTCTGAGTGTATGGACGCACAAAGACAACCTTTTTATCTAATTCCCGGTCAAATCTCAGATAAATCTATTGGAAAATAAAGACGAAATTTGAAAAATCGCAACGTCGCATATTACTATATTAACCCCAAAATATATCTTGCGATTTTTCAAATTCCGTTTTTTTTTTCAATAGATTTATCTGAAATTTGACCGGGACTTAGGTAATAAGTTTGCCTTTGTGCGTCGACTACATTAGAATTAAAGAAAAAGCTTTAAACAATTAATATTTAATTAAAAACATTGTGGTCGGTACAATAGAGAACTCTGTCGATATAAGGCATACGCTTAAATTAATCCCTATCATATCGATATTATTCTGTGGGGAGGCTGAGGGGGTGTGGGGGGTGCTGCAGGGGGCGCGTGGGGGGAGTACGGGGGCGCGTGTAGGGGCTAGGTGAATCTTAAATTATGAAACATCTATATATATATATATATATGTACTTGAGGAGTACTCCCCCCACTCGCTCCGCTCGTCAACCCCCTATTAGAATTTTAAAATTATATTGAATGTAATCTAGAATGTAAAATATTAAATTTAATATGGGTTTCTATTTTTCCAAAGAAATTTCATTTTTAAATTTAGCATGGACATTAAGACAGTAGTCTTGAATACGTAAAGAATAGTATGTTACGTATCCGTATCTTCGGAGAGAAAAACTTGCCTATTATGGTCCCGTGGTGCATATACTATTTTTCAACATATCCGAGCCTAAAATTGCACATTTGCGTCTTTGAGCTGAGAGTGAAAATGATACTTTCAGTTTGGATATGGTAAAAATAGTTTTTCTCTATCCATGTCTCGGTCTCTATATCTCTGTATATATATCTCGGTCTCTTTGTTTCTGTCTTTACGTTTTTGTCTCTACGTTTATGTCTCTACGTCTATCCCTCTACGTTTGTATCTCTACGTCTAGTCTCTACATCTCAGTCTATACGCCTCCGACTCTACGTCTCGGTCTCTACGTCTCTGTCTCGATTTTCTATTTTCTGTATCCATGTCTCTGTCTCTATGTTTCGGACTCTAATCTCTGTCTCTACGTATCTGTCTTTACATCTCCGTCTCTACGATTTTGTCTCTTCGTCTCTGTCTCTAATTGCTTTCTCTACTCTGTCTCTACTCTGGTTTCTGTCTACTTCTCTGTCTCTACGTCTCTGTCTCTTCGCCGTTGTCTCTTTGCCTCTGCCTCCACGCCCCTGTCTTTGGGTCTCTGTCTCTGCGCTTATGTCTCTAGATCTCTGTCTCTAAGTCTCTGTCTCTACGCCACTGTTTTTAGGCCTCTGTTCATACGTCTTTGTTTCGACATTTCTGTCTCTCTGACTGTCTCAACATCTCTGTCTCTCCGACTCTATCTCTTCGCCTCTGTCTCTTTGCCTCTGCCTCCACGCCCCTGTCTTTGGGTCTCTGTCTCTGCGCTTATGTCTCTAGATCTCTCTCTCAAAGTTTCTGTCTCTACGCCACTGTTTCTAGGCCTCTGTATATACGTCTTTGATTCGACGTTTCTGTCTCTCTGACTCTGTCTCAACATCTCTGTCTCTCCGACTCTGTCTCTACGTCTCTTTCTCTATGACTCCGTCTTACTAGGAGAGGCTCAGACCTCCAGATCACAGATTCGGCTGAGACTTTAGCATAGGTTTTTGGATGTAGAAATATGAAGGAAGTTGCAATATTAGACCCTAACGCTTAAAAGAACTAAAATTCTGGTCACTTTTAGTTTTATTTTGAAAAAAGGCTTAAAAAAAACCTTTTCTTAAAACGGCAACTATTTAACATTATACAGGTTTAATATCATTTCAAGTAGAGAAAATGAAACTAGAGAAAACGTGCTTTAATATGCCTTTTAAGGATTAGAAAAATGTCGATTCCTTTAAAAGTTATGAACGATTGAATCTGAGCATTAAAAGTGCACAAAAATAACAAAGTCCAACGGTGAATTTGGGAGTTCGATGCTCGACTTTAAACATTCATAACTTTGTAAGGGGTGGACAATTTTTAATCCTGGAACGAGCAACTGAATGCTCGTTTTCTTTGTTTTATTTTCTCTACTGGAAATGATATTTAAGATATTGTAAAGTTAAATAGTTTTAAGAAAAGGTTTTTTTCAAGACTTTTTTTAAAATAAACCTAAAACTGCCCAGAACTTCCATTTTGTTAGCGTTAGGGTCTAATATTGCAGCTTTTTTCGTATTTCTATATGTAAAAACCTATCCCAAAATATTAGCCAAATCCGAGATCCGGACCCATGACCCTCTCCTAGTTAGTTATTAATTTTTATTAATGTATTAGTATTTAAATTAAATATTTGTTTTTTGTTCGTTTAAACAATAAACTGTTTATTTATTAAACATTAAAATTCGTTTACGACCGCACCTATTATCAAGTATTGGTTTAAACTTCAAACATCATTTTATTGGAAAAGCCTTGGATGCATCGTTACTCTAATCGTATAAAGCAGCATTTGTTAAATACCGAAATAATAGATAACAACGTAAAACTTGAAATAATACAAATGACGAAAAAAAATAATAACTTTTCCTTATTTGTTTAAACAATTACGTTTTAAACAATTTCTACTACTTTTTTTATCTCGATATTCGGATTTTACGGGTCATAATCTATAAGAAACATCTGTTTTTATCCGGGGACATATTAGTGCATACGGGACGGTACCCAGCTCCGAGACTAATATATCTCTACGTCCCTTTCTACTTCTCTGTCTTTATGTTTCTGTCCCTACGTATCTGTCTCTACTTCTCTCTCTCAATGCCTTACAGAAATCTTACAGTACTTTACCCATAGAAGAAGTCGAAAAAACTCGGAGGAACTTTATGTCTCCGTGTCTCTATCTCCAGGTCTTTGTCTCGACGTTTCTGTCTTCACGTCCCATTTCCGGTCTCTACTTTTTTGGCTCCACATATTTGTCTCAATGTCGCTGTTATTGTTGTCTCTCACTTACAATTAGTGTAATTTAGGCACTAAGATCATTTTGCAAAAATGTGTGGGCGATCAGTGGAGGAGCAGCAGGGGAGCTTTTGGTGAGCTGACGTGGTGGGGGGGAGGAGTTTGCGGGGGAGCATTTGTGGTGCAGCACCACGATCCTCAATCCGCGGGGGAAGCGGATGGTGAGCGTATGAGGAGCCAGGGGGAGCGACGGGGGTGCGGCTTAAAATTGTCAATTTTGAGGAGTAAAAAGGGAAGCGTTTGGAGAGCGTATGGACAGCGTAGGGGTGGGGGCCGAATATTCCATAAATTCAGTATTCAATAAATAATTTATATTTTTATTGAATGGCTAAACTGAGGGTGCGTTCCGTTATTGCTGCCACAAGCTGGTCAGTAACTTCTGTCCTTGTTTAACGATATGAATCAAATGTGTTAAACAAGGATAGAGTAAGTGGCCAGCTGCTATCAGAAATAACCGAATGCACCCTAGGTAATTTGTGCCTACATGTCAAATTGCATCTAAGGCTTTGTCTCAGCGTGCAAGGTCGCCATGACTCCCTCTCTCTCCTCCTCCACCTCTCTCTCTCTCTCTCTTTATGAACTCAACAATAAAATAGTTTTTCTGTAAAATTAGAATAGGTATCCGATTCTCTTATTATAGCGACACAAATTTTCAGATTTCGTAAATTTTTAGTATAATAAATACCTGTATAATATTACATCCTGCATTTATTTGGTTAGATTATTTGATTACTATAACCGGTAACATATGCCTTGGAAATAATTATGTTCCACGTGGACAACGAAGATAGACCTAAATAGAAGAATAGACTCCCAAGGTCAAGGAAAAGCGTCGCCTCGCGAAGCGAAGGTTCTTACCCCGACCACTACACTGTGCTAGTGTCGAGCAACCGAAGTTAGGAGTGTCTCTCCGCCGTACAGCTCCCCCATGCAGTCAAATAATTATAGAGTAAAATATTCTAGTTAAATTAAATTTGTGTCTAATTACTTTTTTATTACGTTTATTCGAGCCCCTTTATTAATCAAAATAATAATGAAATAAACCTAAGTTGAAAAAGTACAAATTTCAACCAAAGCCCGAAGGGGTAAGTGATGATCATAAACGATCTTGCGATTGTTCTATAATAATAAAGAAAAAAATATTCATTTACCTAAAAAAGAAAATAGTACACTTAAAATATATGTATCTATTAATGTATAATCGAAGAACGCTAACTGAAGAAAATTGATATAAGTTGGGATGGATAGTGGACTGCAGGTTCACTAATGACAATCTTAGTGTAGAGAAAAAGATGACAATGATTTATTTAAATGTACGTCGTGCCTCTTTGGCGTACAAATGTGTGGTGAGCTCTGAAAAGAAGAATGCTATCCCT
>UXGD01001069.1:0-40357 GCA_900474315.1 Torymus auratus
ACCTATGTAATTTACGAGACTTCGTAGACTTTTGTCTTGAAAAGGAGTTTAAATAAAAACTCGAAACGTCGACTTTTCTACCCTCTACGTGGACAGCAGGACCGTTAGAATCCTTACACAATTCAAATTTTTTTAGGTATTATTTGTACTGTAAAAAAGGAAATTGAGGAGTGAATTTTTTTTTTCGGTCTGTTATGGCTGTTTGCACGTCGATAAGAGTTCACGGCATATGATATCTCTTAATCCGAGGAGGTTAGCCTCACCCCGAGAAAACACTTTGATAATGAAAAAACTGAGAACCTTCCATTTCTTTGTATTTCATCTCTTTACGTAGTTGATGTATATGAGGTATAAGCTCATTCCGCTATGGGAAAATAAATTATAATTATATAAAATAAAACGCGCTTTGGATTATTTCAATTCAGTTAAAGAACCAATCTGAAGTTAATTATATCTCGTACCATAGCATTACTTTTTGCTACTCATTTAAAATTAGATATTTCATGCTGCAACCTCTGTACAATTTTCAACGCGAGAGATTTTAATTTACTAATGCCAGGGCGCGTAAAGTTATTAAAATCTCTCGGAAATATCAAAGGAATTAATTACCCGCATCCTTTTAATAAAAGCCATTTATTTTTAATATAAAATATCTCGCCTATACGAGTGTGCAAGTAGCATAGCGACGTGAAAATAACCGATAAAATTAATTTCCCTCGCGCGCCTGTATGGGCATACAACGAATGTCAAATTAATTTACACGGGCGACGATTTTACAAAATTAAGGTTTTCCTTTGCTAATTAATTATTGTATATACATATAAAGCACGCGCATAAAACGGAGGGTAATGAACCAAATACAGAGCTTTTCAAAGTGCAAACACAAGCTCTTTCACGCTCGAGCAACGAGCTCATTAATTCCGAAGGTTTAATTGACTTATTTTCAACTCGTCATCGGTCCCCGTTTTATACGCCCCATCGCACGTCCTCAAAGACGACCTCTCTCCCTCGGTTCTTTTTAAAGCAATTTGTACTCGCGGCAATCCCTTCGGATGATTTAGGGTGGAATAAAGTGAAAACGGTCTTATGGGAGCAAGACAAATCCTTTAATAAAAGCTGCGCCTTTGATAAAGGGACCAAAAGTATCCTTATCAAAGTAATTATTGATTAAAGCTTTGAGCAAATAACTGGAAGATTTTACCTTTTTTAAAATATGCGTTGAATATGAAATCGCGTTTATTCGCGAGATCCTTTATTAAAAGTAAAGTGCCGGGGTAAAGCCAGCGGGAATACGTTCGTATGAAATACTTTCTCCAATTTACTGGAAAATTAAAAAAAAAATTTTTTCCAAAAATGAATATCAAACGTTTGCTTTGACACGACGGTTATTATTGAAATAAAAAACTCTTATCGTATATGACTTATTAAAAATATGTATTTCACCACATTTGTTAAATTACACCAAAACCGTTTGCCCCGAAAAATCAACGTTTGAAATTAACCATCTTCAGCTGTTCCACCCCTCAACAACTCCTTCTTTCTAAACCATAAAAACTAAACAGAACCATATCAATGACTAAAGCACGATAATAATATTTTTCGCTCATTTCCAGGTGAACGCGCTGAACGACTCACACCAGCAGCTAATGGTCCACTGGGTTGGCGAAGGCTCGGACGTGATAATCTGCCTGGCTCGCGACAGCAATCCCCTGCCCCGTTCGTTCGGCACGGCTCAGCCCGTCGTGCTCAGTCCGAGCGCTGTCTACATCAGTTACGACTACGGCGACACCTTTCAGAACAAGACCGAGAGCTTCAAGGTGTCGGACGAGCCGAACGCCAAGTACGCGACCCTCGACAAGTTCTACAATCATCCGACGAGAAACAGTCTGGTGAGTGGTGGGCTATATAGCCGCAGCAACCGCGTTGTTGCTGTTGTCGGACCCGCTTGTGGCGAATCTTGCGGTTCGTTCGAGGGTGAGAGGGAGCTTCGGGTTATCGGGGTGGAGATAAACGTGGGGAATGGGATATTGGAGTGGTAGCTCGAGTGTGGTTATTTCTTTTGTTATTGTTTTGGGGTTTTACTCGTTTCCATTGAGTTGGATTGTTAAAGTTTTCGTGAATTTTTACTTTACATTTTTCCGTGGAAAGATTTTAAGTATTGAAATATGAGAAACATCGTCGCAATTATGAAACAGTAGCGTTTACAAAAAAAATGTTATTTGATATTTTTTTGAGGGATTAAAACTTGCAACTCACCTGTATATAATATAATATTTTACTACCATTTATTTTAATAATAAAAAAAAGCGAATAAATCAACATATATGCCGTAATAAAATGAAAATCAAGTTTATATTATATATTTGAATAATTAATATTCCGCTCGTGAAATCAATTTTATTCGATAATGCTCGTAAAATGTGCACAATAAACTCGTAAAGCGCAATATTTCCGCGGGACGAATTATTATATCGGGAGAAGTTTTTTATTAACATTAGCCACAGCGCCATACAGGCGAGTATATAGTCGCTGATTCTTCGATATATATCGGGCTGTAAACGAAACATTATACCCTCTCCGCTTTATGGTTAATAAAACGTGTCGCGCGATCGCGTTTTAAAGGCATACGCGCGATATATAACTGTAAAAGAAAAGGAGAGAAGAATATGTATATATATCATACGCCAGCGTGCATTACACCGAGAGAAAGAGAGAGAGAGAGAGCAGAACCGGTGACAGGTGACTTTCGCATAAATATATATGTATATGCCTTTATCATAACAGGGACGCGACCCAGTTTTAGAAAGTTTCTAGTCCGATTTTTAATAAGGAGAATGCACACGCGCTCGCGCATATGTTTCAATGATCATCCTGCCGTCTAATGACTTCACAAGAAGGCGGCAAAGAAAAAAAAAAAAAAAAACGATGAAAAGTACGCGGCTTTCAACGTGATGAAATTCGCAGTTATTTTCGATAAAACACCCACCGCGCTGCAATCCAACTTTCAAAACAAAATCGCATACAAGAGTGCGAGCTCTCGCATATAGTAGCGCTGCGCGCGGGCATTCCAATTTCGCAAATCGCGGCCGCGCAAAAATAGCCCGCGCGTAACGCTCGTTTGATAATCGAGCGTAATGCACTCGATCTCTTCTCTACACCTACTACTACTACTACTACAGCGTATTAACAGCGTGTATGTGTGTGTTTCAGTGCGTGTTTGCTGACAGTGCGAACCAGTTGATATTCATTACCCACAATCATGGTCGTGACATCGAGCGAATCAAGCTCGACTTCAGCCCGAGCGAGATTGCCTTCTACGACAATGAGGTGGAGGAGTCGTACGCCCTCATACTTATCGTCTTGGACAAGACGACGCCCAGCCGCAAGGTATATATGTGTTTTGTTTTTATTTTCTTACGCATTGTTGCGTTGAATTTTGGAATAATATGGCGTGTAACGAGCCATCGAAAAGTTTTAATGGCAATAGTTGGCCGATAGCTTTGCAAAGTGGAAAAAGTAGTACGCGTGATAAATTCGTACATATATTCAATTTATTGAGAATCCATAAACTGCGATATCGCTGAAAGTTTTACATGCGCTAATTTTAATGGCTTTCGTAAGTACTTATCTATAAACTGTTCGATACTATTAAATTAAATAGATATTTTATAAGCTGCGAAAGTGGTTTATGTTTGCGTGATTGATTGATTTTGTTAGATTTTGTTTTTCTTGCATCTTATAAATTTAGATATTCTATGTGAGTCATCATAAACCAAATTACTCATACGCTTATATTTATCAATGGCAAATAGGTCATAAATCACATTTTACACTGCTTTTATTTTGTATCAATGTTTGATAAAAAAATTAAAAGTCTTTTTCCGAAATGGAAGCAAATGCAAAAACATATACGTGCAATTTGTAATCAATTTTTATTCCGAAACAACGCCGCAGTGATATTTTATTCTGTTTTTATGTAAACAATTTTTTTATTTCATTTTATTTATTTTTTTCATTTTTAGTAACCGAATATTTTAAAAGTTAAACATATTTACGTTGAACTATTCGTTTTACATTTTGTTTATTGAACCTAAATATAACGTTTCAATTTTGCGTGAATTTTTACACGTGAAAAGAATACATTCGACAATTTGTATACAGTTATTGCACAATTCAATTTTATTAATATCGCCCATATGCAATCAATTGCAATTCAATATATTCACTATTTTCTGATTCCAACAGCTGTATATAACACTGAACGGCGGCAAAACATGGAACACCCTGCACGAGTACGTGAAGGCCTTTTTCTTGACAACCAGCCGGCCGAAGCGTCTGCTTATCGAGCGTGCTGAGCCGTCCGGTCAGAACAACGTCATCGACCTCGGCCACAACTCGTGGAGGCGATGGGACCTGCGCAACTACACCGAGGTCATCAGTGGCGTCGAGGACTTTCAGATACGCGGCGACTACATGTTCGCCACGAAAAAGGTTAGTGCCGCGCTCCTATCGTAAAAATTTCTTTTTTATGTTCAACCTGTGTGTGAGTGTATGTACGCGCGTCGTCGTATATAAAGTCGTTTCGAGATTATTTCCCATTGATTGGCTCGATTTTGCGACGCGTATCGAGGGCGTCTTAAAAACTTTATGGCGGGCTGTATAAACAGTGGAATTGTGGTAGAATGAGATTTTAATACTCTTATGGGGCTTGGATACGGAGACATTTGTATTGTTTTTCAGATATGTCACAATTGCAAACGTTTTATACGACAAATATTATTTTATTTTTGTTTATCTACTTTTCTATGATACATAAAGCCTGTATTTATGAATACTATTTACTTCAGCATACGAATAATTTGCAAATTGGGTTACACTACATCGCCTCTCCGTAGACCGCACAGTGAACTAGATTTCGAGCAATCGATTCTCCGCACCACGCCACTGTCTTAATTTCGCGCGCGGCCTTTTGCACACTGCGACAAACAAACATACAAACACCCATACACAGACAATATATCTATCAGACCAATCAATCAATTAACCTCTGCTTCGTTAAATCTAGAGCGTTGCCTCGACTCAGGAACCAATGGGCAACACGATACAAGGCCTGGACCTCTACGTCTCATACAAGAGCCAGCCGTTCGTCCAGGCGCAATTCGACACAGACCTCGCCCGTCGCGAGTACCACATCGCCGATGTCTCCTTCGACCGTGTCTTTGTCGCCGTCTCCCACGCCGAGACTCTCGTCAATCTCTACATATCCGAGCTGGTCGATCACAATGGCGCCAAGTTCATACTCTCGCTGCCCAATATCCTCACGTTCTTCCCGAACAACACGTGGATGGACAGCTGGCTGAAGTGAGTGATTGTGTTGCCGTGAATTTTTAATGTCGGCTTGAACGGTATTATGACGTATATATGAATCGTAAATCGACGGGGAATCGGGGCGCTGTTTTTTTTACGTTATTCGTTTTATTAATATTTGAAGATGGAACGCGCTCGCGGCTTAAATTTGTTTTATTAATTAATCAAATTGTGGTTTCAAATATTCATGAAACGTCCGTGCTTTATTTTATTCAATATTTATTCACCTTGCATTGTTTATAGCTCGTTATTGTAATACATTTATTAAAATACGGCACGGGTGGAGGACGCATTTGGGTCAACATTAACAATTCGCTTATATGTTTGTAAATTCTTTATTAAAATAAATAAATGAAAATTTCGCAGTGACGTAGCCGACGAAGCCTTCACGGAACTGTACAAAGTCGAGGGTCTGCGTGGCATCTACATCGCCTCTCAGGTCCAGGGCACGCCGAAACTCCACTCGATCGGGCCAGAGCACCTGCTGTCCCTCATCACCTATGACCATGGTGTCACGTGGAACCGCATCAAGGCGCCCGAGTCCAACCACAAGGGTTTCTTCAACCAGTGTCAGCCGGAGACCTGCTCGCTTCATCTAAGTCAGAAGTTCAGCCAGTTGTATCCGGTCTCGAGAGCCGCGTCGATCATGAGCTCGAAATCAGCCCCGGGTATCATAATGGCCACCGGAGTCATCGGCACGAGTCTCAAAGGCCATCCGGCGCTCTACGTGTCGCGCGACGCTGGTCTCACGTGGAAGCAGGTCCTGCAGGATTATTACTTCTTTAATATGGGCGATCACGGTGGTGTGCTTGTGGCAGTGAAGTATTTCAAGATGAGAGGAGACACGAAGGATCTATCGTACTCGGTCGATGAAGGCGAGACGTGGCAGACGCTCGAGTTTAGCGAGAAGATGCTCAGGGTTTACGGACTGATGACGGAGCCCGGCGAGAACACTACGGTGTTCACGATGTTTGGATCGGGTAGCGGACAGCATCAGTGGCTGATCATCAAGGTCGACCTGAGCAAGGTGTTCGCTAGGAATTGCACGGATGATGATTTCAAGTTCTGGTCGCCTGCCACTCCTGCGGTAAGTCACTCTTTTTTCATTAGTACAAGGTGAATAGTCACAAGTTGACAAAACAATTTTGTAAATTTTATACTTTTCTTATTAACGTGCACTGTTAATTTTTTACAGGACGTATCCTCGACATGCGTTCTCGGCCGCAAGGAGACGTACAAACGCCGAAGCGCTCGCGCCAACTGCTACACCGGCGTGAATTTCGATCGACCGGTGCGAGTGGAAGTCTGTCCATGCGACGCTGTCGACTATCAGTGCGATTACGGATTCATCAGACAGACGAAACCCCAGTGGCCGTCGTACACGTGCATACGCAACAAAACTGTCGAGTACGATCCGTACTTAGTGCCCAAGACCTGCGCTCCCGGAAAGTTCTACAACCGCACGAAGGGCTACTTCAAGATTCCCGATGACGACTGCATTGGTGGACGCGCTAAAATGTTCGAACCTGACGAGGTACGTTACTTCTATGAAGAATTGATTTTTAGTTAGTTGGGGGTATGCTGTATGCACTTTGAAATAATAATTTTGATGTATTTTTAGATCCCTTGCCCGATGGAAGAGGTTTCCGAATTCCTGCTCGTCGCACAACGCGAGCGCATCTCGCGTATCGACCTCAGAGAGCAGAAACTCGAGGTACTCCCGGTTCATGACCTGAAGAACGTCATTGCCATTGAATTCGACCTGAAGAATAATTGCCTGTACTGGGCGGATATCGTGAATGACACGATTGGCCGTCAGTGCTTCCGCGACGGAAAGAGCTATCCGGAAATTCTCGTTGAAACCGATCTGAGCTCGATCGAGGGTATGGCTCTCGACTGGGTGTCCAACGTTCTGTACTTCGTCGATGGCGTACGAATGAGGATTCAAATTATTAGGACTGATATCTCGACGGCGGGTAGAATGAGGCGAACAATCTTGGGACCAAACAACGTGCAGAAGCCCCGAGGCATTGCCGTGCATCCGAAAATGGGTTACATGTTCTGGACCGACTGGGCGCCGGGTAATGCGTCGGTCAACAGGGCCAATCTCGACGGTAGCAACGTTAAGCAACTGTTCCACTATAGAGTCGAATGGCCTAATGGTTAGTTCAAGAGAAATTAAAATAATTTAAATGTTTGTTAGTTTGAAAGGTTTGCACGTATTTTATATCCATTTAATTTTTTTTTTTTTTTAGGTATTACAATTGACCACATCGCCGAGCGTATATATTGGGTAGACGCACGACAGGACTACATTGGATCCTCGGACTTTGAGGGCAACGGCTTTAAGAAAATCATTCAGAACCACGAACGCGTATCCCATCCATTCGCAGTGGCCGTATTCAAAGATCACATGTACTGGGACGACTGGAAGCAGTCGATGATTTTCGTTGCCGACAAAGATCATGGTTATGGCATCACACCTATTATTGGACAACTTGCTGGTCTCATGGATTTGAAAGTACTTGAAATATTTTAAATAATTTTTTGCATCATTTATTACCTTTAAATTGAACACACTCGTAATCAAAAACAAATCTATCATTATCTAGGTATACGCACACAGCGTACAAACGGGCACGAACAAGTGCACTAACAATACGCAGTGCTCGCACATCTGCCTCGGCGCGCCGAATGATAGCTTCGTATGTCTCTGTCCCGATGGCATGGTCATGCAGGACGGCAAATGCATGTGTCCGGGCGGTGTCAAGCCTTTCGAAAACTCCACGTGTCCACGTGTCGCTAACAGCTGCGCCACTAATCAGTTCGCCTGCGACAGCGGTATCTGTATCCCTGACTTCTGGAAATGCGACGGCGATAATGACTGTGGCGATCATTCCGATGAGAACCACTGCAACAAGGTCAAGTGTCAGCCAAACACGTTCACGTGCGACGGCGAGAAGTGCATACCGAGGTATTGGGTGTGCGATCTCGATCGCGATTGCAAAGACGGAAAGGACGAGATGAACTGCACATACACCAACTGCACGGACACCCAGTTCAGGTCAGTTGTTTTTCTTTTTTTCTTTTTGTTTTTGCACCACTGTGAACATTTTTGTCAATTAGAATTTTTATTTACTTTAAAATTTACATTGTGTTGCGTCCAATTTTATAATGTTTGTAAAAACTATTTTAAAATTAATTTCCTAACTCTTTATCATTTACGATGTAATTTTATTAAAACTATGAAATGTTTGATATTAGATGTCAAAACGGTCGCTGTATATCTCACCGCTGGTTGTGCGATGGTGAGGATGACTGTCGTGACGGCTCGGATGAGAAGAATTGCTCTACGTCAGTGGCGCCGAGCACTTGCAAATCCGATGAAATCTCCTGCAAATCAGATAACAACTGCATCCCTAAAACCTGGAAGTGCGACGGCGAAACCGACTGTGAAGATGGCAGCGACGAAGATGACTGTACAAGCGTCGAATGCGAAGTACGTAACTTCTGCGGTACCATAATCCATGAATGACACATTTAATTAAAGCATACTAAAATTCATTATTTATTTTGTTCAATAGGTTTGGCAATTTGACTGTAACGGCGAGGATAAACGCCACCGTTGTATCTACAAATCGTGGGTGTGTGACGGCGATACTGATTGTCACAATGGTTCGGACGAGGCAAACTGCACGTCCTCGGATCCTCACCCTCCGGTCCCAACACCACCGATTCTGCCGACCAACACGTGCAACGACTGGATGTTCATGTGTAGAAACAAGAAGTGCGTGCCCTACTGGTGGAAGTGTGACAGCGTGGACGACTGTGGTGACGATTCTGACGAGATTGGATGTGGCTTCCCTGATACCTATTTCACTACACCACCAACGACCAGCGCCGAACATCCACATGTGTGTCGGGAGTTCCAGTTCCAGTGCTTCAACGGCGAGTGCATCGAAACTGCCTGGATGTGCGACGGGTCAAAAGATTGTGCTACAGGAGAGGACGAATTGTACTGTAGTAATGGACCGTTTGGGTAAGCTGTATAGCATTCATATTTTACCTAGAACTTGTTTTTGATGTATTTTTTAATAAATAAAAACTAATTTTAATGGTTACGTATAGATGTAAAGAAGATCAATTCAAGTGCTTGATTGACGGTTCTTGCGTACCACTAACGAACGTCTGTAATGGAATCGCGGAGTGTCCCGACGGTACCGACGAGAGAGGTTGCCATCAGACGAACCCGAGCTTACCACCGACCACTTCATGTCCTACTGGTTTCTTCCCTTGCGACAATACGCGATGCTTCCCCTTGTCGGCGTATTGTAACGGAAAACAGGATTGCTATGATGGATTTGACGAGAGCAATTGCGAAAAGAACAATACTAGAGTTTACCAGGTGAGCATTTCAAGATTCATTCAAGAAGTATCTTATTATCTGTGGTAGGGTTTCTGTAGTATTAATGTCTTTTTGCGTTTTATTAAAGGTACTCAATATCGGCGTGGACGAGAGGTCGACGAACGCAACGAGTCTATTCCTATTCTGGTGGATGCCCATACCGAACAATATTACTTTCGAGTTCTTGCCATCGATCGCACTAGCCGAGCCGAATGCCGCGTGGACCAATGCCAGTCGCTGGATCGAAGACACTGAGTACCAATTCACCCAGCTGTCACCTTACACTCGCTACAACGTTACTGTTTACGTGAAGATAAAGGGCCAGCCGACGGTCTTCCCACCTGCCAAATATTTGCCTGTGATGACGGGCGAGTACACTCCAAGCGAGCCGTGGATGGTCGAAGCCAAACAGAAGAACGGAACGCGCATCGAAGTCTCCTGGCAGCCGCCGCATGTTCCTAATGGATTGATCACCGGTTACGACGTATTCATGACACCGCCCATACCACCGATGACCGTCCATACACAAAAGACTTCTGTAATCATCGACACTGCCTTCGAAGCGGCCAAAAACTATTCGTTCTGGGTGGTCGCCAAGAACAAGGAGTATGCGTCCGGATCCTCGAACGTCCAAACAATCACTTTCGATGGATCTGCTAACATCGACCACATCGAGGATCTCAAGGTCGTCGACAAGACCAATCACTCGGTGACCCTCAGCTGGAAAAAGATCGACGCCGCCGATGGTTATATCATAACTCCACGTGCTCCTCTCGGCTACCCCGTGATCCAGTCATACAATATTAGTAACAACAATGTGTACACCGTCGAATCCCTGGCACCCGGCACTCGTTACACCTTCGAAGTCGGCGCTACGAAGAAGCAATATGTCGGCAAGATGTCGTCTATTACGGGAATGACGAAAGACCAGCCTCTTCCCTCGATCACGGTTCTGGAGCCTCTTCTGCTCAAGTCTCAAGGTACGACTGTCAAACTCACCTGGGACCCACCGAAGAGTAACAGGAAGGTCAAGTGGCAGTACGCTGTGCACTACGCGCTCAGTATGCACGATCTTTACCAAAGTAAGAACCTTGAACATCTTAAGAAATTCTTAAAAATGTAAATGTATATACTTTTTTACTCGAAAATTCAACTCTTTCAGATTATAAATTCTTGACGACGAACCAAACGATAACGATCCGCGACCTTGAAGCTTGCGAATCGTACATCTTCGCTGTCGGAGTGAGAAATTCGGAATACGGCCCTGGACCTCTGAGCCAGCCCGTCACCGTTCATACTCAGTTTAATGCCAAGGCACCTCCCAAGATGCTGCGAGTAAGTCGCGCCGAGAAAGCCGACACGGTGGTCGTCTCGTGGTCGTCGAGCTGTCCCACGATGAGCGAAGCAATCGGTTACACGGTAAGAAGAATCACCATTGCCCATCCTTAACAATCCACCCGATCAACATTCATAAAAATGCAATTCACAATCCTTTGCAGCTCACTGTCACAGAGTTGACACCGGGCAAGACTTCGGCCCCACACGTCTATACGCTTCCACCTACGAATGAGACGGTGCTCAAACATACGTTCCGCAACATGAAATACGGCGGAATCTACAACATCACCGTAGTGACGGACGTAGAGGGTGCAGTACCAAGCCAATGGGTCATATACAATGCGCCGCCCATCCCACCGCCACATCAGCTCAGCGTCATCTTCGACAAGGGCAACTATCTTATCTACTGGCAAGAACGACAGCTGCCACCGAGCATCACCAACTATCACTACGAGATATTGATCAACGAAAACGAACATTCGGTGAACGAGAAGACGGCTAGCGTGCACAAGGCCACCCAGCCGCCCTACATTTACCCTAACGCCAGGACTGACACGATTTACGCGTTCGCCGTCAGGCTTGTTACCGACGAGGGATACAGGAGTGAGACGAGTGAGGTTTTCAGCACTGTCGAATCCCGATGTTAGTATTGATTTTATTGTGATCATTTGTATGCATAGACATGGGTAATTGTATGTTTGTTGTTTTTTTGTTTTGCAGTGACAGCATGGCCCGAGCCAATGAATACATCCAGCATTCTCTCTCTTGCCATACCAATCTGCCTTCTTGTGGTCGCTCTGGGTGCGGCTCTCGCGTACTTTGTCATACGACATCGACGATTGTCCAATAGTTTTACGCAATTCGCCAACAGCCATTACGATACGAGACGAGGCCAGGCGACGTTCCCCGGAACAGTTGATACCGGTTTAGGTAATTTTTATTATTAAGTTTAGAATTTATTTGTCAACTTGAATTAATTATTTATTTTTTTTTTAATAAGTTAATATTCTATTTATTCTATTTTTCAAAATGAAAATCTAACTCGATAAATAACAAATTATTACTCTTTTTTTGCAGAAGAAGAAGACAGTCCTGTGATTCGAGGCTTCTCTGACGACGAGCCACTGGTTATAGCGTAAGCGCGCGCATCGTGCACGACATGCTGTTAAACATTCTAATAGAGGTATGAGAGAATGAAAAAAACTGTTAAATCATAGAGTTTTGATTATCTATAAAGCATTATCTGTGGAAACAAACGATGACAAGCCGAAACAACGGTAATGACAGCGGAAAATTTTATGCAAGTCGCTCGAGGCACTTGGACGATAACACACGCGTGATTTCTAGTCGTAGTGCGTCGATAAACTCGCCCGATGCCTAAAGAGTACGAGACGATTCTTTCACATGAAAATATTGTATCGCTTGTGTCAAAGAGCATGTAGTAGACAGAAGACGTAATAGATACATATACAAATTGCCTTGAGGTGCGATTTGACGAAATTGAAATTAATATTGTTAAAAGCTATTAAAAAATTGATAATAATATTAATAATTGAATGATACAGAGATCGTCAGCTTTTTAGACTTTAGTTAGATTATTCATGCCATAATGCACCGTTTTTTAAATAATATTTAGTATAATTTTTATACTGAATCGTAATTAAGTGAAAAATTAACTAAGTATTTTGCAAATTATTACTTAGATTTAAATATAATAGTTTTCAATAAAAAGTTGCCGATCTTTGCAATGAACGAATAATTGTATATTTGAGCGGCGGAGCCCTCTTTGGTGCTTTTCAGCAAAAGACATTCAGGATGCCATAATATTATGTACGTACAGGTGTATATGACGAATATTTTTTAATTGTTAAGGACTTCGACCCTTCTCCCATATAACCCCCATTCTTTTGTAACTGAGTGTTTAAGCAATTTTTATTTTTCCTTATTTTGGGTCACGTTAGAACTTTGTAATCATGAAAAAATATTGACAAAGAACATTGCGTTTTTATGTTTTGTGTTGACGAATTAATTGTTTATAATATAAATTTCAAGTAAATGACAATTCCTTTTTTATTTCACTGCTACCACTTGATTCTTTCTTTTCTTATTAAAATATACGTACCTGTTCCTAAATATACGTGCAATGCGCGTCGAGCGAATGTTGTAAACTTGTGAATTGTCTCTCTGCAGACACCTGTATTTTTTTAAGATTATTGTTTGATGTTTTGTATTTTTGCCTTTATTCGTGATGTAATCGTATTTTAAAATAAAGGAAATCAGTACTGGGCATCTAGCAAATACTTCAAACTAATTTTTTTTTTGTAAAAATAGTTACGACAAATATTTTTCATTGTATAAAAACAATATATGTAAATGTACAATAAAACAAAGTTATTTATAGAATTGAAAAGGTATTATTTTTCTATAATTCAATTTGAAAGACGTAACAACAATGATAAACGAAAGATAAATTTTCTTTAATGCATAGAGCCCAGAACTATTATTAATCAAGTTGTTTATTTCTCTTAAATCTCATATTAGTTTCTGCTCTCTCTCTTCCTAAGTAAAACACCAATACCCAGTCATAGAACTAGCTGCCTATTTATTCAAGATATACTTTAATGACAAATAAATGGTTTATGAAAATTTAAAATTTTTAAACTTGTAATTCAACAAAGACTAGAGTTTGTGCTAAAATTAATGTTTAAAAAAAGCAATAAAGCAAAAAAAGTAGTAGCTCATGACTTACTTATGTTTATTATGACACTGGAGAGAACACATAGTTTCGCATTCATATAAATGGAAACGATAAAGAAAAATTTGAATAAAGCACTACTTTTTCTTTGTCTCTCAAGTACTGAAAAACATTAATAGTAATGTTAACGCCTATGTGTCATTCGATGTTTTTGTATATAATTTTGGAATATCCTTTTTAATACGAGTCTTATGTGAAAACATATTGTGCTAAAGAATTTTTTACGCTTGATCTAAAACGAAGTCAACGAACGACAGGCCGATTGTTGTGAAAAATGTTGTTCATTGGCCGAATAAAAAGAAATATTAAAATTAGATGTAACTTTTTGGAATTACAATAATTAAAAAAGAAAAAAAAACGATATCACACGAAGGAGAAATAAAGAATTGATAAAAGGCGATTTGAAATTTTCGTGTGACACGATTAATCGTCCTGGTGATCAGAAAGACTGATGATAATTTTTTTATCGCGATCATTGGAAAAAGAATTTGTGAACAGAAAAACACAAGACTCGATATATTAAAAAAATTAATATAAATATAAATATGACATTATATAAACAAAAGAAAAATAATAAAAATATTAAATAATCTATTATGCGTAAAACAAGGCTAAAACTGAGCGCTAATTCTGGTTTTGGAACTTCGTAAGCCAGCCAACTACTGTGCCCTTATATTTTATACAAATTATTTGCAAGAAAACATAT
Source organism: Torymus auratus (assembly GCA_900474315.1). Classification (NCBI taxonomy): domain Eukaryota; kingdom Metazoa; phylum Arthropoda; class Insecta; order Hymenoptera; family Torymidae; genus Torymus; species Torymus auratus. Next base: position 14,572 of record UXGD01001069.1, read on the forward strand.
TCTAAAAGTCGATTTGTAAAACGCGAAATCATGCAATTTATATCGCAACGTAGTAAGCAACCGCCTGTTACTGTACGATAATTAGAGGAATCGTGCGTTTTTTAAACTTTGAATTTCGAGCTCAGTTTTGCGACAAAGTATATTATACATATGAAGAATATTATATGAAATCCATTTTTTCGTGACTTTACAACATCACCGAAGGTTGGGTCTTCGGCGAAAAGCGTATATGCATTATTATTCCATTAAACAGTACCTAAAAGAGAGGACAGTGTGAGGCGAGATGGAGAGCAAGAGAGAGAGAGCGCGCGAAAGAGAGTTGTGTAGATTAAGGAGCGAGAATGAGAGCTAAGCATATGGATGATTGGTGAGAGGCTTCTTGGTAAAGCGAGATACATAACCACGTGAACGAATGCGAGTCGAGGATATAAACGAGAAAAGAGCCTAAGAATGTTGATTTTCTATTTCTCTTTTCATCGTGTCGGGTCTTGTTATAAATTAAATTTCAAGTTTTATTTGAGTAATTGCTTGCTTTTTATCTAGAAAAGAATGAAACATAAATTTTGTTTCTTTCAACATTAAATTTGACATGATTTGCCATTAAGATTCTTACGCGATTGCCAATGAAGTAAGCTTGTAGTATAAGTATTATCGACTCATAATTTTTTGCATATTTTCTCTTATTGACTGTATTTTTATTATTTTACGTCTTTCTTAAGCAGAAAAAGATTTAGTTTTTAAGAGTCTGATTTACGTTTTTCTTATCTTATATGCATACTCATTTTCGTTGACCAGAGAAAGAGCTATTTCTAACAAAGTTTTTCGCATTGTCGAGGAAAGCCGCGTGAAATGAAGAAAATATGCCAATATTGTTATTGTAAACTAAAAGATGGGAAAAAGAATGATAAATATAATAAAAGTAAAAACGTATTTGGCGTACACGTTTATACACATAAACGAATTTAAAAATCTATCCTATTTGTAATTTTTACGTTTCGCTCGTCGCAAGGGAAGAACAAGAGGAGATGAAATAATATTGACATAATCTTTGTCGACGTTATATTTTATCATGTAAGGAGAGGAGGACATTATTTGTAGTTGTTATTATGTGTACATCTTTAAGGATTATGCAGCGATAACAGTGATATTGATATAATATATTTACGTGTAAATAAAGTGAAGTTAAGGCACAAATATAAATCAGATGTGTTTTTTTATTTTTCTTTACCTTTCCTTTTCCTTCTTTTTTAGTCTTAATTTCCATTAAGATAGAGGCCAAATTTCGATGCATATTATACTTATGCGAAAAAAGTGAATATTTTATGTTATATTTTTAAAAAATATTAAAGTTAATTAACAAAATAACTCTGGTGATTTACTGAATTGATGCATACAATATATTGTGTTACATATCATTTTTTTAAGTAAAATCATATTCATCGCCATTAAATTTAGACATTTCAATGACTTTTTGTTACAATCCTATATAAGAAACATTAAAAAGATTTTTTCTTTTCAGATCTAGTACGATTTCAGCAATAAACAACATACGAAACACCCCATGAACTTCCTATTCCCACCGTCCTGAGGAAATACAAAACCCCGCAGCGACAGCTCCGTTCAAAAGACACACTCGTCAATGGGCCGCCGCGTCAACCTCGTTCCTCCCCTCTAATTTCCCCTCGAAACAATGCACGAATCGCGGGTGTGTCCAGTACCCGCAAAAGTGTATCGTGTCACCGAGCTACAAATTATTCACCAACGCCGCGCGTTCCAACGACAACAAAAAGTAAAAGAAACACGGAGAAAGGAGAGAAAGAAAAAAGAAAGAGTGAGAAGAGGAGCGCGAGAAACAACGTCGCGGAGAGAGAGAGAGAGAAAATCGAAAGAGACACGAGAGAGAGGAAAATGACAGGTGTCGCGCCCCATTGTTTTATGTGGAGAGCGGAAACGGGGGCTAGCTATAGCCTCTTAAAACGCAAACGCTGTTTCCGCGAAACGAAATGACGAAAAAGAAACGAGGAGAGAAGAGAGGAATTATATGCGACTTTGTTTCACTGAAGGTGACGAAGGAGGAGCTGCGCTGCTCTGAGTGCTCTGCTCTCGCGAAATTCCGGAGCGGACGCTCCGCGTAAGTATATATATGAGAGGAGCGAGTGAAACTTTTGATTGTACGTTTAATGGCTTAGGCGCGTTTTGGCGGTTCCGCGCGATGTAAATTCTGACCTGCTTCGCGCACGTGGGATTTATTCTTATTCTTATTTTTGTAAGTGTATGACGAATAAAACTTCTTGTTAAGAAAAGTAGTACGTAGGTCGTTTAATTTGCAGAATAACAGAGTCTTTTTTTTTCAAGTAACTTTTTTATTGCTTTTTAGAAAAGTTTTTTATACCTAAGCATATATGATTCGTTAAAATATCAGTTGATTTGGTATGTAAACAATGTTGGATAATTGAATAATGTCCGAGAAATTTTTGAAATTTTCTTTCTGAATAATTTGCACATTCATGAGAGATCACGCGTATACGTAAGTAGTAGTGGAAACGGACAGAAGTACGGTAAGGCATGCATTTTCAGCAAAATGGTAAAAATTCATCTACATTTCTCATAATTTTTTCCCTCCGGCTGATTTTCTTCTTTCAAAAATTACTTCTATGATAATCTTTAAAATTTTTCTTTCATCTTATACAATCATAAAATAATTTTTTAACTTATCTTATTTCACAAATTATTACAAAACTTAGAAACAACTTTGACCAAGAACAAAGCTCCCTTCGCCTCGACAAAAGGGTATATTACACAGTTATTGGAAGTTCGCACGCTACCGTGTATATAATACGCAGACAAAGTCATCGTCCGAAAATCTTCTCTCGCGATTTTTCGGCCGTCTCGCCTTTGTGTTCCTCTCGCACAGTTATTATAACGTGACGACGGCGGCTCCAAGCAGCTGCTTCCCGGGAGCAGCGCATCGCGCGGGACGTTTAACGCCGCGGCGCGTGTACCGTAATCGTAATTGCGTTAGTGCTCGCACATCGCGTTCACGCGCACCTCGCCTCCGTTTTTTCCTTCTAATTACTCGGCCTTTATTGTTTGCGGGCGCTGAGATTTTTGAGCGTTAAGGTGGTTTATAGGTGCAGATGAGGTGAGAAGGGTCGGATGTATAGCGGTGGGTGCGGGTTGAAGGGGTCGAATGTTGATGTGTTTTTTAGAGAGCGTAAGTGGATCGTATTGTGATTGGCAAGCTTTTTCATGTTTATTTTAGTCATGAAGTATGCGTATGATGTATGGGCAGATCCACAACACTTTTAACCGTTTGTAACAATTTTTTCACGGTTATTTATTGCTTTTATTTTCTAGTTTTCATTGAAGATTTTAAAGTCAGTTCATATACTTTCCACGGAAAAATGATAGCAGCTATAAATTATTCTTAAAAAATCGTTACACGATGATAAAAAGTATCATCGATTTACCTATACATAAAATACGTAGGTGTTTCCTAAAATCTTTGAAATGATTTACATTCTAATAGGTTCGTAAATATTTGTCATGCTGTATATTCAGATAACTATATACTAGAATATTGAGGCACGTCATAAGCACGTTTACACATCACAAGTGTCTAATAAAATCAAAGATTAGACCGTTTAGACTGAACTTTACTTTTACAAATAATATCCGTTGTTGAAGTATTAATCTAAATTATGAGTATTTTCTTAAAATAACCTGAAATCCATTTATTAAATTTCTAAAAAGTTTTTAAACTCGTATACATTAGTTTTGTTACTTCTTATTGATAAAATTACAATTCTATTCCTTTATTCATCAAATAATCAAAGCATTTCGCACTGATAATTCTCCAAGCAGACGATCGCTATGACTCACTTTTCCATTTCTGCAGGTGGCTTTGAATACTGAATATACCCTCCAGACACCATTTAACGCTTTTAAAATTCGGTAATTCCTCGCTTCCGGGGCTTTTTGTCTTTATGCTTCCGCTTATTTCGCATACGATCCCATTGTTCTCGCTCCGATGTGATTTATTAAGACACTTTAAACGTCGGGTGGTTCCCATATTCGCTCTCGAGTCATCGTAGATTCTCAAATTAATATTCTCCTTTTCAAAGTTTCAGCGCGCTCTAGTTTTCGTTTTTATTGGCTCCCATTTGAATTCTATAAACTTTATTGCGTCGGGAACAGTTATTTCTTTTTTTCGCAAATGAATTGCTTCTGCAATATGTTACCAATATTTATAAATTAATACTAATATATACCGAATTTCGCTTATTGAAATATTACTAAACATTCTTTCTTCCTTAATTACTTACAAAAAGAATTATAAAGTGCAGCACTCGATCTGTTAAAATCAATATTTAGTTCATTACGTAAAAATGTTTGCAAACGACTAGTTCTCTAAACTTTTATAGACTACAAAAGTTTCATAATAATCCAAAGTACAGGTACATTACGTGCAATTAAAAAAATATTCGTAACCGCTATACACCACAACATTTTTCCTCTGGTCCCCCATACACATCATACTTACATCGCTCAACTTATACATCCTCCCCGCGAATTATCGATACACCAGAGCGAACCCGTATATCATCCACCGCTTTTTTCCCCTCGCGATCGCCGCGGTAAATAGAACGTAATGCGCTATTAAACTCTATAAACATATATAAACGGTGTACTCCTCTGCAGCCGTCGCGTTACTTTTATTAACATTCAATTTACGCGGCAATAAGGCGATCACTGCGGCTGACCGGCAAAGAAAGTTTTTTGATGCGAGACATTTTGCGGTTGCCACCGCGCGCGCGGTTGTTTTAACGAGTCGAAGATAGATCGATCGAGCGATCGATCGATGCGCAGCCGCGCGGCATAGCACACACACACACACACAGCCTCATTTGACGCGGTGAAAAAATCGTTTACCGTTCGCATATCGTCGATCATTGGAAAGCGCGCGCGTGCGCCGCGTAAGCGCATATATAGGCGAATGAGTGAGCGAGTGAGTATTAAAACAATAACAGGCGAATGTCAATCATACCGCGTTTAGGCGAGCCGGCAAATATGTAGTGTGCAGTGTCGATGCCTCGGTGAGATATCGGTGGTATCGGTATTGTTTGGACATTTTTTTGCGGTGATAAAGTAGGTTGATTATTGCAGGCGAAGTATTTTGATATGCTGTGGTTGTAATCTATAAGCTGGCATTAAATTTGTGTTTTTGATTAATTTAATTAGCATTATAATTATGAGATGTAAGTACTTATATGTTTTACAAAAATCCATATAGACAACAGCAGCATTTTCTTATTATCGTTATATTAAAATGAAATTAATTGATACCGAGAATGAAAGAAGCCGATTATTTTTAACATGTTTGCGATTTATCATTATCACATGAATACATAATTTAAAATAAAATAATATTTCATTATAGAATAAATGTATTTATGAATCAAATATGTAAATTCTACGTGCACCTGCGGCTGATAGGAAGAAGAGATTACCAAGCTTTCGGAAAGAAAAATCGATAGCAGAGCCAGTCCATTTTTGATAAATATTAACATTACGGCTGCTATATATTCATTACATTACTACAGAATCCACAATCACCGTTTTATTTTTATTTTCGTTCTAATTCTTTTTACGATCGTGTTATAAAAATAAAAATATTATAAAACCCAACCATAATAGAGTACATATTTCAATTGATACCAGAAAGCTCATGTATCCCAACATACAATCAAAATATAATGGTTTCGCACCAAAAGTAATCGTTTTAACGCGGCACTTCAAATCAAAACGAAAATAATCCAATAAATTCTCGCGGCCTCAGCTCTACACGTCTAGGGTTGCACGAGAGCGAGACAATACAATATTTCTGCAATTATTGTCTTGCTCTTGCAAATTCTTGAAAATTTCTTTCTTGTCTTGGTCTTTACAGTCAATATGAAAAGCATTATTGTCTTGTCTTGAAATTCTTTATCATGTTGGAACTACGCAGATATGCGACAAAAAGCGAGTCGATTGTTTAAAAAATTAGAGGTCCACGTAGAACTAGAAGAAGAAAGCACGCAGATGTAAAATAGTAAGTTTTTGAAATTATTGACTTGTTCACTGTCGCACGTCTCCATAGCTCCCTTTTTTATGAGAACTTCGCACCCCCTGGTATTTGAGTTTTAGACCTTTTTAAATGATTCAGGTTAAAAATGTTCTCAAATTTAAGAAACTTTTAAGTTACAGTTAATGAATTTTAAGAATAATGTAACGGAATTTAATTTAATGTACGAATACATTAAGTTTAATACAAATTTCAAATTTAATAGAAGTTTAAGGGTTTTGTATTGAAATTGAATACTGTTAACAAAAAACGAATTAATATAAAAGTATATGCCAGTTTTTAGTAAAATTATAATATACACATTTAAGTTACATATGCAAATGAATTTTAAAAACAACGCAACTAAAAATAATTTCATACAGAAATCTCGACAGCAATATATTGAGTTTAATCTAGTATGCAATTGAAATTTACATATAATCTAAATTAACGTTAGGTATATGTAACTGAAATTTTATAGCAATGTAACTAGAGTAATGTAAAAGTACATTAAGTTTCATACATAAAAATGTTCTTAAAGAACAAACGTTTAAGTTACAAATTTACTGAATATGAAGAATAATGTAACTGAACGTAATTTAAAATACAAATACACTAGGTTTAATACAAAAACAATAAAATTTCGACACAAGTATAAATAAATGCCAAATTCGAAATTTGATTTTTCCCGCCATATACCTTCTATGTGCCGGGCCGTCGAGAGTGTAGTTAATGCACCGCCGCTAGGCGGCGCACCCTCTTTCTGTGGCCTCACGTACCTAAGTAAGCCGGTCCGACGGGATATAGCAGCGCGTCGCCGACTACCTTGCCAACCTTTACCACTCGAACATCTCGTTAGTAGATGGTCGTCAGCAACTACCAAAGTTTATTGAGTTATGAATTCATTATTTCGCTAAATTATTACGATTAGAAAATATTGTTATTTTCAAGACAAGACAAGATTCTTTCCATTCTTGACACCACAATCTTGATATTGTATCGAAAATTGTTTACAAATATTGTATCGATTATTGTCTTGAATATTGCGGCAAAACAATATCAAGATTAATCTTGCTATATCGTGCAGCGCTAACGATAAGGTGTCTTCTTTATAATAGAATCAGACGGAAAATAATTGAGGTTATGTAGTTACCAGATATCCCTAAATTTTCACTAGAAATTACTAAAGCATATATTGGCAAGACCATAGTTTCCGTCCGAGTGTAAACACAGCGTATATCACGTCTGCACATCAATTCGAGAAAAATCCTAAATTTCACTACCGAAACGAAACACGGCAGTCCCATCCCATTCTATACTCACAATTTCCGTGAATTTCGAGGCTCCTTCACTATACGCTATACATATATCAAGGTCAAGGGTGTCGGTACTCGACAATACGCGCGCACGCACCACCTTCATGTCGACCCAGTTCTCTACCAACCCACATCCACGCCCATCTCGTACTCCATTTCCGCGCACATCACACACATGCTCCAGTAAACCTTATATATACGCGACGCAAGCACACGAGGCGCCCGCCTCCTCAAAAACCATGAAAAGCCATTAGTCGCCGCGCCACCGCTGCCGACAATGAGTCCCCATCGCGATTCCCACCCTGGATCCTATTATACACACACGAGCGCGTGCCCAGCTTCCGGGGGGGTCCTTATACACAAGTTTCCACTCTTCGCTCTCGCGTGGGAAGGCGAGAAGGCGCGAGAGCGAGAGAAAGAAAGATATACCTACTCCACAAGTACTACTGGTGCTCTCGCTTGCGCGCGCGAGAGTTGGTAGAGAGTAGCGAAGCGAACCCCCACCTATATTGGCGCGTGTGGCGGGCCCCGCCGCGGGAAAGCGAGAGAGACGCAAGCGCGTCGCGAGAGAGAAGAGATCGGGGGCGTGCGGCTGTGTGCCTCTCTGGCTCTCAGTCCCGATCTAAGCGCCCCGTGGCTAGGACACGACGACGACGCCTCCAGAGAGAGAGAAGAGAGAAGAGAGAGAGATAACCGACGAGGATATAAGGGGACTCTGGACCCGGGGAGGTAGTCGCTTGGTGGCTGCCGAATGAGAAGGTCACGGTTGGAGCGAAGAGTCGTATACGAGGTCGAGGATTCGAGAGGTCGATTGTGTGATAGGAAGATTTTTCGGCGGGAATCGAAGGGTTATTTGGAAACTACCCTTGGAAGAAGAAATTTATCAAAATTCAATAGCTCTGGTTTTTTCAAGTTTCAATTGGTATCGTTGAAGGATTATACTTATCAAGGATATTGGGAAGATCAAATTTTGGGAGCATTTAATTCGGAATGGACGACAAATCGACGCCGATAAAATTACACGACCGATTGGGAAGGCATTTTTGACGGAGAATAAAAAGAAAGAACCAGCCTCAGAGAGTTGCTCTAAATACCGGAGATTAAAGGCCGATTAAAAAGTTTTGACGTTAGTACGGAGAGGAAAGTCGATGATTGGATCGAGGAACGAATCAGCGGCTAAGTACGGGAGAGGCAGAATTCTAGCGGCAACGGCGGCGGCGTAATTTACGGAGAGACCGTGAAGGATCGGGCCAGTTTACTCGGGACCCACAGCACTGCAGCCGCACGAGACATAGAAGTAGAAAGGACTTAATTCGAAGCAGAACGAGAAATTATCAGGCGGCCCGCACGAAGGAGACAATAATCTCCGCAGCCAGAACAAACGAAAGAGATTAAGCCATAAAAGCAATCTACACGCGCGGTCGTCGCCATTGTAACTTGGGAAGGAAGCATTTATACTGAAATCAATCTCCAGACATTTCACAACGGTATATAAAACATCAGCCGCCGACAAAAAGCGCCAGACAATACGGTAGCACACAAAAAAAAAACAGCGTAAAGGATCCCACATACATACACGCAGCTCGAAAACAAACACCATTCGTATAACATAGAGAGGAAAACGTCCAAGCTCATGCGCGCCGGATGAGAAGTCGAATTCGCCGCGCGAATCGTGTGAGAAGGCGCACGTGGTGTGCTGCGACAAGGTGCGACGAGCAGCAGGAATGAGGATTAACCGTAAGCCGGGAACGAGCGAGGTGTCGTTGTCGCACGATGATCGAATGCTAAGCCAGGGATATCATGCACGAGGTGAGATATATGTATGCGAGCTTGCGGAATGATGGTTCTTTGGAGTTTCGGGCTCGTGTAGCGAGAACAAGTGTATAAGGGGTAGGCAGCGGGAATAAAGAAGCGAGGGGCGCGATTCGTTTATGTAAATTTTTTAATTGCAGTGCGGTAGGGTGACTTTTCTTTTTAACATAGATAGGGTGGTTTAGGTAGCGTTAGAAATTTTGGGTTTACGTAATTTGTATGTTAAAAGGTGCAATAACAAACGCGGCTTATTTTTAATCAAATCTCGCTGGTATTTGAAATTTTTTTTTCCAAATTTTCGAGAATTTAATAAAATTTTATTGAAAGAGGAATAATAGTATTCAAGCGTTCCAAAAGTTTAATCAAAATATTCGTGTAGAGAGGACAGCGTCTAGCTACTTTAAATTACACACTCGCGCAATCAAGATTCTCGTAGCGCCGCTTACACTATTCTCCTGATAACACATTTCCATGTCGCGCGTAAATTTTTACACACCGCTCCAACTACGTGCAATTGTAAATCGTGATACAGCGGATACCAATATTTTTTTCGACAACTGATTCGCCGTTATGCCTTTCCGCGTTATTATAATTCATTTACAGGACGAAAAAGCGTCGTTATAAAACTTGAATTTTCGCACAATTTAGAATCGCACGTTGCACCCATGCTTCACAGTGTTTACCTATAACCACGTACCGAGGCTTTTCATATCATCAGAAATTCATTTGCACAGTCATTACGACAAACAAATGGGCTAATCAGAAACAAATAAATCGTTTTCAACGATACGCTAACGCTGTTTTGATTACGTAGCCACCACGGCGTCATGATGCAAGCGAATTTTACCCACTTTATACTCTGCTGAAAAGCGGGCAATTCATCACGCACACTTTTCAACATATATATACACACAGCCACAGCTACCGTCGTAATTGTGCCGTAAGCGATGCAACTTCATTATATTTTATGATAGCGCGTTATTTTTTTTCTCCCCCCCGCGAGCGCGAAGTACATTAGCTTTTCGCAAGTTATACAAAGCCGCGCGGAGGAATTAACGCTCGCTATGCTGATAATTCAAATTCAGCAGCGAATAAATTCTAATAAGGTATATTGCGCCGCAGCCCCGCGAGTATACATTATATCTAACGCATGCACGAGCCGCCGTAATGGAAGCGTGAAAACCATTACCCGTAATGAGTTTTTCGCGTCCCCGCCTCTCTCTCTCTCCCCTGCAAACGATTAAAATAAGTTCGGCGTTGTACAGTTTAGTGTTGTTAAAGTTCGCCGTTGTCACCGTACCTACTGCAATTAATTTTAATTTCAAACTTCATTAGCTTCATTATACTAATTAATTGCGGCTAATCTTAAATCAGCCGCGCGGTGCATATCCCGTTACTTTTATAATTCCATTACTGTACCTATATTACTATATTAATTAGCGATATTCTTTTGTAAACCATTGAGGCTTGAATTTGTTTCAGAATGAATGGGGTGAAAGGCAAGGGTCTAACTGGCTTATTTTTATCAGCCGACAAAAATGAGACATTCAGCGCTGTTCGTGAAAAATTCTAGCACACGAATTTGACATTCAAAGGAGCGTGCCGCTAAAATGGGTAAGAAACTATAAATTTGATCGCTTATAAATCATATAAATATATTTCGTCGATTGTTAGTCATACGTATTCAGGGGTATAATACACAAGGATCGTTAACCTCGCGTGGGTTAACGTATATCTGCAGAATATAAATAACATTTAAATGCGAAGTATAAAACATTCTGACGGATTCCTGCCGATCGCTCACGCAACAAATATTTTAATCCCTTTCTTTTCCGCATGCTTTATGACTTTTATATTCTAGATATATCGCGATGTCTGTATTTAAACCCTTCGACTGCGCGTCGTAAAAAACACATTTTACAATTTCAAATCACTATCGTGTCCGTTATAAATAAAACTACTCGGCTCGTTCGAAGGATTAAAAAAAAAAGAATTATAAAAAAATTCCATCACAAAGAAAGCTAGCTGCGTTTTTATCGAGTATTTCCACCGACACTTCCTCCTTAAAAAAAACCCCCAGTTTCCTCTAATAATCTTCCGAAAGTGTCGGAAAATGCGTACGTTTAACCATGTAATATATACGCGCTGTGTTTTGAACACTTGTAATGATCGCGCGCAAGAGATTACGAGCGACGGCGCCGAATGGGAAACGACGAATTACACGCGCGCGTTATAATCAACGACTTTCACGTGCTGTCCATCATGGAAAACAATTTTCCGTAACGATGGCGCCCGTCGACTGGAATCGGCGAATTCGTGTCAATGAATCTTAGCGCATATACAACAAACGCCAATTAAAATCATTCCACTTTTTGCGGCAAAATTATCCCCACCCGCGGCGTCAAAGTAAGACAAAAAATTCGAATTTCATCCGGTATGAGTGCACGTGTTAACGTGTCTATAAAACAGCGACCGAAGAGAGCGAGCATATCTATCAGCGTCGGGAAAATGTATATTTTAACTGGGCCGCGCTTCATCATCGTGAAATCGAAAAATAAAGTCGTCCGGTCGCAGGGAAGATAAAAATCGTGTATAATGACGAATTTTACTACGGCCGAGGTGAAAAAATATATAGCCGACGGACTACTTGGCGCTGAATTAGGAACCGGGAATTCAATTTTGCACAGGCGAAGTTATTTCAAAATATCACCATCAAATTTTTCCTTGGAATTAGGCCGAAAGAATATTGCCTGCGAGAGGGAAAGAGCTGCTGCGAGAATAATTGACGCGCAGTATAATCAAGTGACAAAAATTCGAGATTACAAAATTATTCATCACTCTTAGCGCGCGACCGAGATACTTTTCCTCGCTTTTAATGAGTTTTTCTATTAAATTCAGTCGAAAAAAGAAATACTCTCCTCGGATGTAGAACGGCTGAAAATAGCATTACACACACCTTTCGAGGATGATACACGGCACGAGTTATTTACATATACACTTCTGCGTAAAAGAAAAACTACGGTCAATATATTTATCGCCGCATCGTTACTTTTTTTATTTTCAACGAAAAACTGGTAACGGTTTCACGTATAAACAGGAAATGAAAAGTACAAGCGCCGCCGTGTAATTGAAAATTCCAGAAAACTCAGATTCCCATTAGTCACACTGCAGCGTGCGAGTGTCACATGTGACCTCTACTTTCTTCAGCCTATCAAAAGACGATCTTATATACAAAAATAACCATGCAAACGATTCTTCGAAAACTTTATCATTTCAACATCCAACGCACCAAATCCAGATGATCCACCTGTTCCTCCTCCCTATAGTAAAAGGGAACCACACGTCCAATATCTTAAATTTTCCCTGCATACATATAGAACTAGGCCGCAGCGTCGGAACAATTGACGCGGAAACGTCAAAGGAGAAGGCAGGGCGCAGCTGAGGGCGATAACGCGCGCACGCATTCATTAGAGCCGCAGCGGCTTCTCTCTCGCGAGTGTAATATCAGCCGCAGGGAATCAGGGTCAGCGGGATGAGCCGATCGCTCTCTCTCTCTTGAGAGGAGAGAAATGTGTTGCAGCAGAGACGGTAGTACATCGCAGTCGGTTAATAACGCGAGCATTGTGTGTGCGATGTACAAGTTTCGTTTTGATTTGATTCCACCTGCCTACCGATATATATCTCTGCCTACCGATTATTTATATTATTCTTTTTTATAATGGTTCGGACAGTCATGCGTACATGTATTTGATTGTAACGTATAATATACTGAATGGTCTATTGTTGCTAGGAGAGAGGATGTAAAGTTCCCTGCTTATACATTAGCCGGCCATTAAAAATACCACCCGGCGCGAAAGATCGTAAACCAGCGAAGAATGAAAATTGAAAATAACGCCGCGTGAAAATTGGAGTGAATTTTCACGTTTCCGCGACGATGTATATATTGTATTGCCCGTGTATACCCGTAAAACGTCGTTCCCATCTGCATCGAGATATCTCATCGGTTTACGGCGGTGCTTTATTGCGGAAGCAATTCACTTGCGGGACGCTTACATATATATAGGCGCTTTGTCAACAACACCGTCGCCTGGCGGACGCGTTTTGTTATATACGCACATCTATATCTATATATACACAAGTACCTATGCTATTATCTTTAACAAGCAAGAAGATTCGCGTACGGGTTATTTGAATAATAGTACCTTGGGTTTGTCTACCTCCACATTCTTCATGTTTTGCACTACTAATAGCCCTCCAAAAAGCTCTTTACGCAAAATCGAACAAACAACACTTCGCACATACTACACCCACGTCGTTCACTCGTTCGTCAACCGACGCGCTGCATCTCGTCAATTTTCAATTTCGTACTTTCTAATCTTCCTGTATATATATACGCGAGCGTGCAAGCGCTGACAGCAGGCGCGGGGAAACTCTGTAATTACGCGCCGCGTAATCGATGAGCAGCAGCAGCAGCCCGCGCGACTTTTTACGCTGTGCGCGGGTTTACGAGGAGGAGAGTCGTAATGATATACCTATATATACGACGGAAGGTCTATACACGCGCGAGAGTTTGTTTTGGTTCGGTGTGCAAGAAACCAGGACTTTTTTTTCGGACACGAGTGTAATTGGGAATTTGTAGGGTTTCAGGGGCTTCAATTAGCGTGGTTTTTGTCGTCGTGTGTGGATTTTTCTTTCGGAGCGGTAGGAGGTTTAGGGATTCTTTGGTACCGGTGGTGTTTTGATTTCCGGTTCACTTTCTGCGACGTTATTAATAAAGCCTTCAAGTTTATTTTATGTTTTTCCTTGCATTAAGAAGTCGCAGTTTATCGCCTCATGCAATTATATTCAGGTTTCGTCCTTTTTGAATCGTTAGAAACACATCTTGCGGATACGTGAGATAAAGTCCTCGGTGCTCCTGATTGAGGATTTACATTTGATATAAATTTTCCCCCAACTTCTTTTATTTCCGGCTTACTTTCCTCGATGTATAATATTGCTGCTCCGATTTCGGACGTCTGTCCTTTTACCACACCACAATTATAACGCTAATAAACCTACATCTGCATAAACATGCATTCCCATGCCTAATGTCTCGCCGCATAAATTTCACCCGATGATTCGGCGTGAGGCTATCACTGTACTCGTCTGGAATTAGGTCGAATCTGGTGCATACATACATGTACACAGCTGAACGCTTGAGATAGGTACAGAACACTTGATTGGCTATTTTTTCCGATACCGATCTCTCGGCAACACTTGTTCGCTGCCGCTCTTTACAAGCTTCTCGTTATCGCTGGTATAGCGCTGGATTGCTGTCGTGTCGAGCATGAGAGTGAGACTCGTGTTTCTCGGTTTGTTTTGCCGTCGTCGTTGTTGTTGTTTTTTAATCGGAAGTATTCGATTTCATTAATACCCTTTTTTTCTGTGAATTTGCTCAACGATTTGTTATCGTTCAAGTTTTTAGTTTCCTAATTTTACAATCCGTTTCATATGTTTTATCACAACGTTATATAAATAATCTTAAAACGGAATAATACTATAATATATTCGTGAAACATCCACGACACTAAAAGAAACCTGTCAACTCGCTAACCACCGTCTTTCTAAAATCGAGTACACCTGCGAGCAAACAGCCATTGTTAAACGACGACTATAGCGGAAAATCCATAAAAATCGTCAACTTTTACACCCACTTTACGCGAAACGTCAATATTCACAGCCATAAACGTCGTTAACACGCGCCATATCCATTGTCAGCTCGTTCTTATACCTCTATATAGCAAACAATCCCCCATATACACGAACTTCCTTTTCCAGGCGCACCAGGTCGCACCGATTAATTATCATCCTTCCGCGAATCGAAACTATGCTTCCCATAGACAACCGCGAAAGTCTTAAATCATTCCCTAATATATCCACACTGTCATCATTCGCAGTGTCCGTCTGTACGAAAATTTCCAACACCTGTGCCCCGCAGACGCTAGAAACCTCCGCTCTCGACAACGAGGAAATCGCTAACCTAAAAACGCGTCTTAAAGTTAAAAATATTCAAAGCATCTCTCTCTCTCGCGGTTTACAACCCGCAACTTTCGCGCGCACTCCTACTCCAACCGCACAATATGCGTATGCAAATATATGTATATACGCATACTTCTCGCCCCCGATGAAACGACCGCCTGTTAACTTACATTTTCAAACCTACCTTATATATAGATTTTTTTGTTTAATTCCGCGCACTCGTTTTCCCCCAGAGTCTTTGTCCCGAGAGTTTTGCGGTTCTCCGCTCTGCACACATGTATATATACACGTGCGATGTCTGTGGGCGCTTTGCGGCTCCTTTTCGCCGACTCGTTAAAGAGAGAAGAAGGGAAGAGGCGGAAGAAGAAGGCAAGTCGTGATCACCTCGCGTGTATGTATGTATACGTGTCGGCTTAGTGGATAGGTAGGTAGGTATGTACCTTTTTGTTTGCGATTTACGATTATTATTTGGCACAATGGGCGTTTTCGATATCGGACTGCAGATTTAATTTAGCGTGTGCAGTCGGTTTGTTTCTAAAATTGAAGGTTTTAGTACTTTACGCGGATGCGCAACTTTAATTCATTTCTATAACATATATAGTTATTAGCTTATACAAGAAAATACATGTGAAACCGTATGATTGATCGCTCGCGTATATACCTTCATTATAATTCGAGAAAAGGAATGTAAGGAATATATAATGCGCAATACACTTCAATGACGTAATTGTCGGTCTCGTTGCGCTCCTAATGATGGTCGCGAAACCGGATAGCCCCGTATACACACTGGCGCGCGTGAGATAATCAATATGGAAATTTGTAAAGATAAACAACTGTTGTACGCGTATGTGTGCAGCGTAATTGTCAATATGATAGCACAAGCGATTATGTTGTCAAAGCAGCACGCGGTACGTTATAATCAAGTGTGCTACTAGCGATCGCTCATTTTCGCAGTTTAGTTATGATAAACATGCAAGCTCGCGGACAAAAGATTTTAATTTGACGATCGATTAGACGACGTAAGATATAAATAGTTTTAAATATGTCAAGACGTTCAAAGTATACATAGCTTCAGACAGTTTGTATTTATCTGCAGCGTTGCTATTATAATAAAGACATGGTGTTTGGCTTGAATTATCATAACCATATAACTTATACAGTATACAACTCTAATTGAATTGTATATTCGAAAGTAGAAAGTAACCGTTTCTATGCAAACAGCGTAAGAGCAAGTAAATCCATTAGACTGTCTCTGATGAAAAATTTGTTTGCCCAACAGTTTCACGCGAGTTCCCAACTACCGTTGTTGTTCATATTCTTCATCACACTGTTACCAACATAACTGACACCCCATGAAATTATGGGCCTATTCAAACTGTCATCCCAAATGTTTTCGACGAACCTTACTAAACCACGATAAAATCACGGTTCGCATCTCGCAACTCTGCAGATCAAATTTACAACGTACCAAAAGCCGCACTCCGACCTTCGCATCCATATCTCAGTGCACGCATGTCCCAACCCAGACAACGCACGCGCGCACATAAACAGCAGCAGCCACGCGGTGCGTATACCTGCATCAGCGGAAAACTAGATCTCGCGGCTACCGGTCACGGTCACGCGCATGCGCAGCAACGCACGCCTCGGCGAGCTTTCCGCGCGAGAACATGCAAAGGATATACCTACTCCCATACATACATGCATACGCATAAATACACGAGAAGAGGAGGAGGATCGAAACCCTTGTTCGGAGGCTCTCGCGTCGATGTATATGTAGCGGTATAATCGGTAACCGTGTGGACGCGCGCCGTGAGTTATTCATAAGGTTGTGGTCTGGGTATGTATGTATGTATGTATCGGTTCCGCGTGGATATGCATTAGTACGTGTGGATTGGTTGTGGGTCGTCGAAGAGACTATAGGATTTATATGGAGGACGGGGATGTGTGTACACTCGGAGCGAGAAGTGGCATATGAGATATGGCATGAAATGAGGATGTTCCTAATCTTACGCGCGATTTGTCAGTGTCTAAAGCGACCGGTAATGCCATACCATTAATTCGCGCGATATATAATTTATAAGGGTAATAAATGCGTCGACACTTTATATACCGTGCAATTATATTTCTATCCTTTTTTTCTTTTTCGACTTTGGTCAAAGTTCAAGACTGTCGAGTGGCAGTAGTATAGAAACACGAATGCACGTGTAAGTAGATAAGTCCCGTGTACCGTAAGACACGAGGCGCAGCTCTAGTGTCGAGTATCTGTTACACCCCGCATGATATAGCGCCGCACGCGACGCTAATTAACCATGTCATAAAACTGGTTAATTAATTTATCAATGAGCCTGTCTTGTAGCCTCGTATATCGACGAAAATATAAGCGTCCTTCCAAGAATTATTTTCCACGCGTGTATATATATAATAATGCGCCGATTTATCATCGCCGTGGTTATTTTATTGTCAACCGGCCGACTTTCTATAGCCGTTTGACAAACTACCTCTCCTGGTTTGTAGAAATTCCCGTGTATACGTGTATCCGCAGTTAAATTCTTAACTGTCGGTTCGCGCATGGCTGGCCAACGGTTGCCGATCGATTTTTGGCTCACTTTTCATTTTACCGAGCGTTGATGTACGCAGGTTACTATTATATTTATGAATCAATCGCGTATATATATTGCTCAAACTTCGGTGAACCATAAAATGCGAGAGCGGAGTGAAGCGACTTTATTAGAATGTTGAAATATATCGAATTCCGTGTATAATATTCATTGCGTATTTTTTTTCTTCGAGCAAATCGTTATCGCCAACTTTCACCAACCTTACCTATACTCTCTATAAACACATCTTTAAAAACCCCCGCGATTAAATCATAAATCCAATTTCGTCTTTTATAGCCGCACTAAATTCGTTTTATCATCGTCGCAAGTTTCAGAAAACAACAAAACTTTTACGTCGAAGCGTTATATATACTTCTCTCTATTTTTCGCTCTCGCGCGCATCAGAGCTCCATCATTCGGCAGTCAGCTGGCGTACGACGGGATAAACCTCGCTCGCGCGCGCTAATCCTGAAAGAACTATTGTTTATATATACAGGTCGCGCGAGAGCGACCGATGCACCGTTAAGCGAGATTTGAAATTTAATTCGCGCGCCGCGTGTGTATACATTGTATATACCATCGCGATCCTCGTATATAATACAATGATACATTGCGCGCGAACGTGACAATGGGGGGATAGAGCCGAGGGTCGTCTCGATTTCGACGTCCTGGATGTAATTGTAACGCACGGTGCGGGTTTTTTTTTGAGGAGGATTCCTTGACCCGAATCGAGGAATTACGCGTGTAATTCGAATTTAATGATATATAGAAATTGCAATTTGTGAATTTTAAAACGGGTAATGATACTTTGCGAGAGGTATCATTACGATATTATTTTAGGAACATATTAATATATACGGAGATTATACTCGGGGCGAAGTAGGTTTATTATTTGATTTAAGTAGTCGAGGTGTAATGTTGGAGCAAATCTTGTGATATTTCAATTTTTAATTAAAAAAGAAGCTTATTTATTAGAAATTAAATTTTTTTAAATATATATATATGTATATGACATTTATAAGAAGAACACAATAAACTGTTGCATTATGCGTGACGCTCCGTGACTATAGTGCGTGAGACTCATAAAAAAACCATTAGCTCGGAGAGAAACAGTTTTTCTTTCATCGGAGTTAATTTATTCGTTAACTGTGCACTTTCATATAACGCAATTATATTTGCAAAAACAATAACTGTCTATCATTACTTCAGCTATAATGTTCTTGTTTACTGGGCAATCCGTGTAACGTATATTTTAATTCAATGTGTAATTTAATTACGAATTATAAAGCAATTCGACTTTGTAAAATAAGACTCCTTTATGCACTGGATATTTATTTTTAAATTAAATAAGTAGGTGATTTTTTGCTTTATGGCTGTGTGTATACAAATATAGAACGCCTGTCCATATAAATCACAACGTGATATATAAATCTCTAAAATACGCATTAAAGATCGGATAGTCAATAAATGAACGTAAATATACTCTTAGAAACACGTTATACCGATCGTAAAAATTACAGGGACATAAAATTCTCACCCTATCGAGCTATAAATCAATCATCAATACATAAATAAATGATATAAAAGAACATTAGCATGAGCTCCAACTATAAGATTAAATTTTCATCATTAATCCTTATATCCTTATCCCAATAAATAACTCGCTAAAAATATAATACACAAACATTTTATAACTAACGCGTTCATTCTTTATCTCTCATACGCGCGAAGTGAGAATCTAGCACCTCAATGCAATCTACAATGCGCCGCGGAGGCGAAAATAATTACAACGACTTCCTCCTCGTTTCTTCCACCTCTCTCTCACTCTCTCATACACACGCGCTTGCAGCCATAAATAATATCTCTAAGATATAAATGCATTCCCCGGCGATTAAGCGCGAAAAAAATGCTTCTCGCTCGGGACGAGCGGAACCGCAATTGCGGAAAATAGCGTATAATCTGTCTTATGCCGTAGAGAGTGCGTGAGCGCGCGCACGGATGCAGCTCGCCATTATCGTAAAACATTTCGTCGGCGCCGTCGGGCGAATATAGTGTATGGTATATAATACATGCGCGCGCGCGCAAGTGTGGATGTCCTAATTGTTGCTGTTTTGATTAAGCTTAGCGAGAGCGTAATGATGATTGGGTGTAATTGAAAGGGTTGATCGTTTTATTGAAGAGGAAGGATGGTTTATTATGTTGGCTCGTGTGGTTAATAGTATTTAAATTAAACTATGGTTTTAATAGTAATAGTAATATAGTCATTTATCGTAAATATTATATAGATTCACAAACAGTAATACGACAATCATAAAAACTTAATGGATTCTATTTATTGTGAAAAATGTTTTCTAACTTATTACATATATATTTATCGACAACCGCTTCTCTAAATATCCACCAACCTCCGTATACCAAAGTCAATAACTCTGTCACCTCCCAACTAATTAAACCATTCCCCCTACCCATTACAAACAATCCTCTCAACCGCAACCAAAAGCTAATTGTCCCCTCTACGCACATTTGTCTCCCCGCTTCGTATAATACGCGAGAATCTCAAACACAATATCCACACACGGCGCGCGCATGTGAGAACGAGCGAAGAATCCCGAGTTCTCTCTCGCGTAATTTGCTCGCTCGTTAAAAAGCCGAGCGCGCGCGGAAGTGATCTTCCCGCTTTTTGCTCTTCGCGAGCGCGCACATGCGCGGTTAAAAGTGAAAAAGTGCGCGTCGTGGACGGACCATTTTAGGATATGCGAGAGAGAGAGAGCGAGTAATTAAGTCGGGCGAGTGCTGTGTGGTTCTTTTATGGCAGTCGTTGAGGGATGCGAGAGTGGCGACGTGCGGATAAAGGTATGATATGCGCGTTGGTTTTTGCGGTGGGAAGAAAAAATTAATTTAGAGTTATTATATTGTCGGCGTGTGATGGAGCGTAATTAACGTGGCGACGCGAATTAGAACGAGGCTTTTTTGCATATAATTTTTACCGCTTTTGTATATGAGACATTTTGTGCTTTAAAATATGAAAATAAAATCTTATTTTGTTATAACTGTATTTATAAGTTTGAAAACGATTTTATCGTCAGTAGTTTAATTTTGAAATCGACTTTCGATATCATAGATCGATCAATTATAGGAGATAATGTGAGAGATAAAGGAGTTATATTAATTTGTGGCTTATCAGTAGCTGACATCCTACGAAATTGAAGTTTATAAAATTAAGTGCTCGACTTTAATTGTCGGGAAGAATGCAGAAACGACAGTAAAAGCAACCGACACGTCGATGAAGCTCGGTGAAACGTGTTTTAACGGTTTATTATCGACGAGGTGTGTTTTCTTCGCCGAGCTTGGAATTTTGACCGTAGATGTCTCCACTTCACGTGGCCGCCCCTTTTTAAATACTCGATAAAACACATCGAGTGTATTAATTAATTTACATTTTTTCCTGAAACCAACAAAAACAACAACAGCAATTAAAAGTAACTTTCAAACGAGCCCTCATTAATTGGTGTTATTATATAGAAGATTCATTGTATTACCGCGGATTACACTATTTCATAAAGTAATTAAAAGTTATTATTATTAGCCCATTGTCCTACAAAGTACGTCCGCAGCGCACCATACCGATAACCTTTATTTTCGTTCTTACTCCGCACTAAACGCTTCCTCGCCGCAAATAAGCCCGCATTCCACGCCCAGGCGAAAAAATGCCCACAGCTACGAAAAAAAAACGCCTTTAGTGCCCGGAGATTTTCGAAGTAATGGACCCCGCGCGGCTATTCACATGCGAAAATGCGCATTTATGAAACAAAGAGGAGGAGGAGGAGGAGGAAAATTATATAGCTTTCCTCCCGGTCAGACTGGAGCGAAAAATTCCGGATTGCCTATTACGAGCTTCGGGCTATTGTTCGGTTGCCTTTTATTACCTGTTTTTCGCAAAAGAAAGTAAAAGGTGCCGAGATCGTCTATATGCATCTTCATTCTATTGCCATGGTGATTAGCATAATTTTGCCCCGGTGATATCGAACGGAAGGTCGTTTTTGTTGAAATCTCCGGCCGTGTGAGATGCGCGTTAATTGTGTAGTGGGAAATTGCGAAGAATTTGCAACAGATTGGTTTATAATTGAAAGGCGTGGAGAGGAGGATATGGGAGTCGCCGGAAATCGTTTTTATTGAATGCGTGATCGGCAGAAGTATTATATATATACATACTGTTGGAATGATAATCAACATATGGGTTTCTGATGTTCTTATCGATTATCGTTTTACATTGTAGATCAGAATCTAGTGGAGCGAATAAGTAGATAATGAATAGGCAGGTATAGGTATAAAAAAATTAAATCCCGCAACGTTATCAAATCTCATCAAATTAATACGCAGCACGTGTAATGTCACAAATAAATGTTATACGTCCGAGAAAATACATCATGAAGTATACACTCATTTTATTTATATCATAAATGGCTAAATGGTACACGAAATGAGAAAAGTAAACTAATGACAAGACGAGGTTAAATTACAGGCGCGCGCGTCATGCATTACGAAAATTGCAGGTTGCTTTATGAGAATACCGAGAAGAGTGTATACTGCATACACACGTATATATATAGTGCGATCGACCCAAAACATGCAATCCATTCTACTGTCATTCAAGTTCCGGAAAATCTCGTCGAAATTACAGTCTGTACTTATACGCGCAGCTGTGTATGTAATCGTCCTAAAATCCGAGCGATCTCTCATTATTGAAGTGCTCATCTCTCGAGTACACAGGCGTGCGCGAAAAAAGTCACTTCACAATAACCAGCTGCTGCCACTTATTAATAATCTACTTAATCCGAAGATGAGAGAAAGTCGAGAGACAATGCTGATGAATTTTCTTATGGAAATTCTCTTTTACGATGCTTATATATATACATACAGAGGTGGGAAATGAACGAGTGCAAAAGTTTGCATGCAAATCCACGTGAGACTATATACGTTTTTCTATATACTTTCTCGATCGGTATAGATCCGCGCGCGGAGAGTTTTCATTTTCTGGCTGTTTTATTTTTATTAGCTTGAGTTCGTTATTCTTAAAATAGAGAGAAGGAAACTTTCTCCGGCCAAAAATTAAGCGAGAATCATTCGGGATGATGAATAATGCATTCGCAGATAGATAGATTTGCTTGCAGATTTGAGAAACGCTGATGCTGCATCAGCATTCTGACTTGCGGCTGTCGATTCTTTCAAATAACCGGCGAGTGGAAAACAAAGCTGCAGTATTATGAGATTAAACGAAATTACAGGGCAGTAGTATTGTGGATGAATAATATACGCTATTTTTCTAATAAGGAGATTATTGTTCAGCATCCCGTCCACGTCAATACCATACAGTTAGCCAACTCGAAACTTCTCTGAAATCTACTTTTTACATCGACAAATTCACGGTATTACAGCCGCTATATACGAAAACCTGTACTTTACCAATCACCGCATCCTCGACTGTACCGCAAAAATCTTCGCGCTACCGTTCATCAACCTCCCGCACTAAAAGAAAAAATCTCCCAACCACAACAATACCCCATCACCCGCGCCTCGACCATTTCACAAAAACAACAACAACAACAACATCTCCCGAACACAATGGCGAACCTTTTTGCGCGTAATTCGCGGGCTCGCCACTCGCGATCCACTTTTTCTGGCTGCGCGCGTGGGAGGAGGAATAGCGTAGTAGATAGGAGAGGATACGCTGCTGCGCTGGGCACGAAATTGCTCGGAAAATTTATGCGCGCTCGCTCGCTAGGTGTCTTATTGTGCGCAAGCGCGCGCGCCTTTGTATTTAGCCTGATGTGTTAGTTAGCTGGTAATCGGAGTAGATCGCCGTCTTGTAGATTCATTTCGGCGGGTAACTGGAATGAAGAGATTTGTAGAAGGTATGCGGATTGATTTGCCCCGATTCCGCGAGTTTATTATACATCCGCGCGCTATCAATTTCGACGACGGCGACAGTAGAGTGCGCGTGGGTATATTTTTTTGTGCATAATATACGCGCGTGCGCGGTTCACGGCACACTTTTCAGCACACGTGTGTACGTGGGGGCTCTTGATATCGTGAAAGTGCAGAGGCGTCGGCAGCGCGGACTTATTAGCGGGTCGTAAAACAATTTCACTCCTTTACGGCGCGGAAAAAGAAACTGCTATCATTTTCGTTCCTAATTCACTCGCACTGACCGCATGGTATACGATGCCTGATTTATCGCCTATCATTAGCATGCACGCGAGGTGATAACAACTCACGTTATAGTTGCAGCTGGATGATGTGTTAGCTTTATTATCGTCTTCGTTAATTTATACTTTCTAATTATTAAATTGGGTCCGGTAATGGTATGCTAAGAAGTCATTTAACTATAAGGCAGATGCGTACGGTTAATTGTGCGTAGTCTAATATAGAGTGAAAACACTTCTTGTAGAAAAAAAGGCAAGTGATTTGATTTTGAGTAAAAAAATTCGAGCACTTGTATGAAGAAACAACAATGGGTTTAAAGTTTTTACGGTTGTATTTACTCTTTTGATTATACGTACAGAAGGTATACGCGAATAAATAGGTTTTTAGAGCAATAAGAGTCGCCGCACAAAGGCTGTAATTAGACTTTTTTTCGGGGCGCAGCTCGGTATAGTACGTTCTTTTGATCGATCTGGACTTTCTTTACACTGTCTGCATAATGAAATGGTTCGGGCAGTAGTTCATCGCGGCAGTTTTTTGTGAGAATTTTTTGTCATCACTCTAGCAATTCTGTAGTTTGTTTATGTGTTCACTTAAATATTATACCCTATATATATAAAAAAAAGATAATTTCTTGATTGACAAAAAAAAAGAAAAAAGCAATAACGATATAATACAATCATTTCCAAAACAACTAGTAAATTTCTCATATGAAAAACTTGTACATTTCCGAGAAATGATTTCAAGATGCAATTCAGCACAAACATATGTAAATTCCGATACTTTTCGTGTACGTAACGGTTCGATGATTGCATTTAATGCTGCATATTCAAGTTTCTCCTGCGGTTTTGATGTTTTCGTCTCAGTTTCTGAAATCGCACAACATGCCTGTTCTCCCTTTACGAGGATAATGCGCACAAAATAAAACGTTTTCTAGATAAAAAGGTTTTATTTTTTCAACTTAGTGATCGGTGGATGCTCGGGTGTGAGTACAAATTACGACTGACTCGCGAAAGCTTCGGCGCCAACACTTCGCCTCCTCTGTCGCTTATTTGTTTTTTTACATTTTGTTTTCTGGCGCTGCGCGTTTATTTTACATACAAAAATCATTCTCTCACTCTGTCACTCTATTTTGTTTGTGACCTTTCGCTTTTTTCTTACCGTCCGCGAGAAAGCCTCATCTCGTCCCGTGCTCATCCAGTTATGGATCTTCGAGACCCGGAGAGGAAAATACGGCCACGGACGCTATACCCTTTATCCCCAACATGACGCGCTAGGCCTCTTCACATGACAACATTTACAAACTCTTTTTAAAAAAATTAGGGCTGCACGATATAGCAAGATTAATCTCGATATTGTATTGTCTTCCCTCAATATTCAAGACAATAATCGATACAATATTTCTAAACAGTTTTTGATACAATATCAAGACTGTGGGATCAAGAGTCCTGTCTTGTCTTGAAAATAACTTAACATTTTCTAATCGTAATAATTTATCGAAATAATCATAATTCAATAGACTTCGGTAGTTGCTGACGACCATCTACTAACAAGATGTTCGAGTGATAAAGGTTGGTGAGGTAGTCGGCGACGCGCTATATATCCCCTTAGCCCGTCTTACTTAGGTACGTGAGGCTACAGGGACAGGGTGCACCGATCGCCATATCGACGCCCCGTACGAAGAAAAGCACAACTCAGACCGTTACGAAGAAAAGCACAACTCGCGGTGCGCGGACGAA
>UXGD01001070.1:0-40313 GCA_900474315.1 Torymus auratus
ATAAAACACGTTTTTGTTAATAACAAAAGAACCGTGATAGCTAGAAAAATAATTTTTTTTTGAAAATATAGGTTTTTATGCTCTTTCGAATGCCATCAATCCAATTAAAATATTTCGATCCTATCATTAAAAAAAAGCAAAAATAAATTTTGAGAAAATCGAAATTTCGAAATAAAACAAAAACGCATCGGGAAAATCTAAAAACGGATTTTCGACCCGCCATCACACACAAAAGAAAAATGAGACCAGTACGGTTAAAATCGTTCGAGTAGAAGCTGAGATCCAGGCGTACACACACACACACACACACACACACATACACACACATACACACACACGCGCGCACACGCTCATACACGCACACGCACACATCTAATATAATCCAGTTCTAATAATAACATGTAAATACACTCTGAAGAAATTGTCAATTTTGAAAACTTGAATACGTGAAGGTTAGTCTCTAAGTGATGCTATTGATTCTCAAGACTTTTACTTTCTCAAATAATTTTTTACGCTCTTTTGTCTTGGTTCGTTCCACTTAAGTTAGATTTTTACCTTCATTGCAATCAAAGATTTAATAAAACAAATACAAAACAATCGACAAGAAAATCTTGAACATCAGATTTTTCAAAGTAAGTATATATATTTAATTCAGTATTGAGAGAGTATGTGACTACTATCAATGCAACTATTATAGTGCAATTTCGATCCAAGAAACACTATGGGAAATAATCAGTCGAAATATGTTTTTGTTGAAGTAGATGATGATGTGATTCCGAGCGTGCCTAAATCGCATCAGAACTTGAACATAAATCTAAGTGAAATGGTGGCTATTGACGTAGGCAGAGTTGAAGAGAATACTGTGGAAGGCCCAACGCACTAAATGCAATTCGGTTTAAGATTTAAAAGTGAAACTGCTAAAGGTGAATAAAACCACGCAGAAGACTGTGTACAAGTATCAGTGGAACTCAAGCCGAAAACAAGTGAGTAAAAAAGTAAGTAATACAAATTCATGAAATGCAATAGTAAATAGCAACGCTCGATTAGAGCAGCAGAATGATGTTAATGTGTGTGCGAATAGTTACAGGAATGAATCCGGATAAGAGTAACTCAGAACCAGACAATAAGGATGAAAATGACGAGAATAAAATAGAAGTCTACGAGCCGATAGCGGGACCGTCTACAGCTTTGCATGAACGAAGCAGCATGGACGACCAAATAAAAATAGCAGAATATGACGACATACAGAAAACGAGTGAGTAAAAAAGTAGTAAAAGTTCACCAAATGAAGTTGTCAATAGCAATGCTCGATTAGAGCAGCAGAATGTTAATGTATGTGCGAATAGTTACAGGAATGAATCCGGACAAGAGTGACTCAGAACCAGACATCAATAAGGACGAAAATGAGGACACGATAGTAGAAGTCTATGAGCCGGTAGCGGGTTCGTTTAGAGTTTTGCATGAGCGAAGCAACATGGACGATCAAATAAAAATAGTAGATAGTGACGACATACAGAAAACGAGTGAGTAAAAAAGTAGTAAAAATTCGTCAAATGGAGTTGTAAATAGCAACGCTAGGGTAGAGCAACAGAATGGTGTTGTATGTGAGAATTAGTTACAGGAATGAAGCTGGATAAGAGTAACTCAGAACCAGACAATAAGGACGAAAATGACGAGAATAAAATAGAAGTCTACGGGCCTATAGCGGATCCGTCTAGAGTTTTGCATGATCGAAGCAGTATAAAAGACGAAATAGAAGTAGTAGAAAGTGTCGAAATACTGAACAACGATGACAACCAAAGCAAGCCCATCAGTAGCAAAACATTACGAAGAGTCAGCTTTCCCGAATCCCCTGTGACGGACTCTATCGAGAAAAAAGTTCTCGAGAAACGAGCACGCCTAGCCATGAAAAACAGAAAACCGTCTATCGAATCATTCGTTAGCTATCAGGACAAAGTTTCCCGCGGAGCTATCGTACCATATAGTTTCAACATAGCACGATCGATTTTGAAACCCCCTAAATCTCCATCATCAGACTCTGAAACATCGCGAAACGTCAGCTTCTACGGATCTCAGATTTTCGAATTGGACGAAAAAACTGTAAAATGGAAAAAGACAAAGGTCGATTCTAAGAGAGCCCTTCAAGATACCCTGGCCGGCAGTGATATAATCCTTCGAGCAGTAGATTCTCCAGGCAGCTATAAATCATCTGCCAAGTCCAATAAAAATAAAAGTGATCCGGAAGCCCCTTCTTCCTGCCTCTCAATAGTATATAGCAGGAGTCGTGTGGTGCTACAGTACTTCTTCACTATCTGTATCCTTCTCTCAGTAGCAACACTGTGGTGCTCGTACTGGAATTACAGACGTGATAGCCGAATATATGAAAATTTTACGCTGACGGATGAACCACCGAAGATTTGGGAGACTAATTTAGGATTTCATGGATAGTATGACTCGTCTTAGTGTTTGTACGAATTTTTAAGAATTTATTTTTGACATTTTTTAGTGATATAAAATAGTAAAGAAGTAGATAGAATTTATAACCAGAACAT
Organism: Torymus auratus; assembly: GCA_900474315.1. Classification (NCBI taxonomy): domain Eukaryota; kingdom Metazoa; phylum Arthropoda; class Insecta; order Hymenoptera; family Torymidae; genus Torymus; species Torymus auratus. The sequence continues at coordinate 2,553 of UXGD01001070.1, forward strand.
TTTCCAAGTCACAGAAATGCGTATTTATTGCATATTTCTAAATTCAATTTCCATTGGCACTTTTAGTAACTATAATTACATAAAGTTAAGCTGTACGTAAAATTTGATACCGGCTGATGCTCTGTTGACTTTTCTGTGATTAGATTTATTTTGTAAATATCGAATTTTGAAATTCGATATTATTCAAGAAAAAAAAATAGCATGGGAATATGAATAGCTATTGACACACTAATTGTGTCTCTTTATTTTCAATAATTTTTACACCTATATAATTGTGTTCTTTTAATAAGATAGCAATAATTGTTTTTTGTTATAGTTCTGTGGTTGAATTTATAGATTGAATTATTGAAGATTTTCAAGTTCTAACTGTAAAAATTTGTAATAATTTTTTTATTTAATTTGTAGTAGTGCATAATGAATACATAATCATATACAACAGTGATTTTAAACATTTTTAACAGTCCGATTATTTGATTGTATATTTGAATATTGCGAGTAAGACCTGTAAGTGTGTATGTTTGTATAATATGCCTTATACGTGACACCCTATAATACTGTTATGTAAATATTGTACCTACTCGCAAGAAGTTAAGAATACCCACCATCGATCAAAATTATTGTCACATTGAATTCTGCTGCCTCTCAAGTGTCGTTGCTCAAGGTAAGCCTACCTATATAAAAACGAAATTGTGATTATTACATTTAATTAAATAATAAATTCACATACTTGCTATCTTAATATTTTAGAAAGTTAATTTGCCACGGAATACTCAAAAATCATGGAGAACCAAGAGTCAAAAAATGTTGCAGCAGTTCCTGACACCAAGGACAAATTATTCAAGGCAGAAGTTAAAACCACATCGCAAGATGTGATCTTGGAGGAACTACAACGAGACAAGCAAAATCCAGAAAAAGATAATAATGTCCACGTTCTAAATGGAAATGAAACACATTCCGGTAATCAAGAGACGCAGGATAAGAACGTGAAAAATTTGCTCGAGAATAAAAATGGAATTGACACTGTTGAAGCTGCTACGACCAACGAAGATGATAGAACGGAAGGTAATCAAGATACGCAGGATAAGAACGTGAAAAATTTGCTCGAGAATAAAAATGAAATCGACGCTGTTGAAGCTGCTACGACCGACGAAGATGATAGAACGGAAGCTAATCAAGAGACGCAGGATAAGAACGTGAAAAATTTGCTCGAGAATAAAAGTGAAATCGACGCTGTTGAAGCTGCTACGACCAACGAAGATGATAGAACGGAAGCTAACGAGAATGGTTCTACCGAGGCATTAGAGGTTCGTGAGAAGCACGAAACCGAAAACAACGAAAAAGATTCCTCCGGGTCATCAACGATCACTAACGATACAAAATCAAACTCGTCTGAAAATTCAGACGATTCCTCCGACGATACAAAATCAAACTCGTCTGAAAGTTCAGACGAATACGCCGACGATATATACTCGTTTGAAGGTCAAGAACAATCCGCCGACGAAGCAGCCAAAAATAACGACGTCGACGACCAAGCTAGTACCATCAGCGTCGCTTCGGAAGCTGATGTGATGATCCAGGGCCAGACCGTCGACTACTCGAGGAACAATAGCATTAACGCTCCATTCAGTGGATTTAGTATTCCGCCTCCACTCAGGGTGCCGCGTCGAGACAGGACGCCATCATCGAGCGGTGCGTCAACGCCCGTGGTAGATCCGAATCGACCTGTGAATTGCGGCTGGACGGTCTGCTTCTGGCTGTTCGCCGTCTTCGTTGTCGCCTGGTTCGTCTCAATCAACGTTTATGGTATCTACATTGCCCGATCTATACACAACAACATTAGCAACGCAACCGACAATAGCACTGAAGATTTCTATGGTGGAAATAGCACAGCGATTGGTATGGCGAATGGTTCAACGTCGGTAGCGTCCAGTCTCGTTCGGGACTATATCCTGTGGTTAGTAGGAATGTATGCGATTCTTCATTTGGTCGAATTTTTGCTTAATAATCTGGTGCAGATTTTTAAGAGCCGTACTTTTATGCACGAGGAGGATTAAGTGACGTGTAATAATACTGTTTTATTATGAATCGAGTGAATTACGTAACGACTTTTTATATTTCAGTGACAAAATATTACCTTGAGATTAAAGATACTGACATGAAAATAATTGCGAAGTGTAAAACATTTTCTTTTTATAATTTTTGTTTTGATGGGAATACGTATAGTTTTGTGATATGTATAGGATAATTATTTGTTGTGCGAATATGTGTATACAAATTATTATTGAATATTTTTAATGTAAGATTTTGTCTAGGCTTGGATTTTCTAATACCTAATGAAATATAAGTGTAATTGATTGTTTGTATAGTATGATGTAAATATTGAAATTTATATAGTGAATTTATCTAAGCCTTTAGAATCTGAGAATAAACATGATTTTTAGAAATATTGAAGTTTCCTTGTTATTTATATTCCTTTGATGATCAATCGTTATATCTTATACTGTTGCGTCATTTATTATGTTAATTCATCCTCTAAATTTATAATCTAATAAAAGTAAAAAAGTATGTAGCATATGTACGCTCATTATATACTTGTTTAAATTGTTCTACAGCAATCTAAACTGTACCAAAATAAATGTAAATTGATTTCCTTTTTTAAATTGACAGTAAACTCATTTTCATAGCAGGTTAATAATTGTAACAGAAAGTACGAAAATCGCTCATACACAACAATGGACTCCTTAGAATCAACACAATATATAAATTTTAAGTTCTAAATATTATTAAGATTTAATAACGAATGTATACAAACACATCATCAAAATTTTGATACATATACAAGCTTACAGTAACAGTCACAATAATTCGTCGGTATCCTCTAGAGTCGTAATTCTCAAACAACATTGCTTCTACTTAGGAATTAATTATGCAATGTATAAAAATAATGTCGAACCGGGTTTCTGGAAGGGAAAGCGGATAATAATAATTATAAAATCAGATAATGGCAGAATCTCGTTTAAATCCAACAATAATACTTTCTTCGTATATAAATTAAAGCAATAAATAAAAAAATTAAAAAACTCGTCCCTAATCCTTGTCGACCATCAGAATCGCGCCTGCCGCACGCAGGATCACAAGTCTTCCACCGCGCTGGGCAACGCGGCTAGCCGGAAGCGCGCGCCTCGCTTCGCCGGACTCGGAGTTCCTTGGCCCTTTCGCGCCTCCCTTTTTCCATTCCTTCTCCTCCTTCTCGTCCTTCTTCTTCGCACCGCAGCCGGTGTCCAGTGTCTCGTAGTAGGTCGGAAAAAGAGACTCGGGGTCGCTGACTCTGCCCCGCGTGATTCAGAATCTCTCCGGGGCTCTCTTTTTTCGGACGGTTCATGATATATGTCATGAGTTGAGAACGCCTGTGCCGGTATATCTCAGGCACGAGGAGCTAGAATTTTTCGTATTTTTATGAAAATATTTCCCTCGGCACGTTAATGCACGTGCACTTTTCGACGAGAGCAGTAGGAACTTTTTTTTTATCAGCTCTTCAAATATTCTCCGTTTTCTATTTACTTTCTCGCCGTGATAAAAGTTGCGCAAGTGTGTGTATATACATATAGCGTAATAAAAGTATGGAGAAAAATTGTACGCTGTAAATTTTAATTATACAACATACTTTAGTCTGATAAGAACAGAGGGAACGTAATTTAAAAAATTATACGAATAATCGATATTTATGGATACGAAGAAGAAGTAGCTTCTCTTGAAAGAGGATAATATAATGATGGTTGATGGTTTTCATGTAAAGTAATATTGGACATGATAAAAATAGCGACTTGTAACGTCAATTATATTTTAATTAACGATATACACCATCACCACCAGCGGCGTTTTATCTAATAATAAGTTTTTAATTTTTAGTCGGCGTTAACGACCACGCTTATTTTTAGTTTAATGCCTCGCCTCGTATTTTTCCTTTTGAAAGCCGTCCAAATTTAAATTTAGCCTCCGTGATAAAAATTATAAGACACAAATTTCGCCCGATCTGCGCACATCGAAAAACGTTCTTTTTTGTTACCTTTCCTGAGGTGAAGCTCGCGTTCTGAAAAGCGCATTAATTAAGGCCAATAAAGAAGTTGTCGCTACGGCGAATTGTTTCAATCGAATACTAATTGCACCGAGCGCATATGTACATCGTGCACATCCCAATAGTATAGCCAAGTGTTTATCGTTTGTTTTTAATTATCTCACGTCCCAATTTCAGTATACTGATATTTTCATTTACAACAATCTCGCTCCTCTTTGGACCTCACATACAAAACAATAAAGGAACAATTTAATATCGAAAGGTATACACTCGCAGCGTATATATATATATCGATCAAAAAATGATTAATAACAACCGCGGGAGAGACAGAGAAAAGCGAGAAATAAATTGATATACGAGAGAGCACTGCTGCGGTAGAGTACAACGAGAGCAAACAATGACGAACAATTTTACTCGACTCGAAGGAACTACGCACACACACACACATACACACGAAGAACTTCCGTAAAATCAATTTCCACTTGAGTTCCCCGCGGCAAAAAGGGAGAAGAGAATCGAGAGCCGGAACGAGATTGAGCGATCGAATTTCGGATTCTTCGGGAAATAAATTGCGCGACCGAGATACACACACAGTGTACAGAGGTAATAAGAGACACTTCGTGACCTCAAACGCGCGAAGAGCACGGACGAGTGAAGTCGTGAGGTTTTCTCGGTTTAGGGGGAATGAAGATTCTACGAAAGAAAATGGGACCATAAGAATGTATTTTTTTTCTATAACGTATATTTTAAAAATTAAACTTAAAAACTTAAAAATTGTATTTGAACCTGCAAAAACAATCAGTTAAAAAAAATAATCGATCCCGCAGCTGTTGCCTCACGCTGCACGTTGCCGTTCGCGAGTACAACCTGACGCGAAGATAATATAGAGAGGAAGGAAACGCGGTGGCCGTCTACAAAGGGGTTTCGATTTCGCGAGGGTGCTGCTGCTGTTTCCTCTCTTTGTGAGGATGTACGAGAGGAAGGAGAGAGAACGAGCGTTTGATGAAACATGAGTTTTGACACTTTCGACGGCCGCGTTAGTTTCTTGTGTTTCTCGCTCGCTTCGCTTTGTTCTATCGGGGCGTGTAGGAGTGTATAGCTGCAGATTATATTGGATATATTGAAGGATACTTCAATACGATAGTTATTCGAATAATATACGTAATTTCCCAGCAAGTTACAAAATTTTCAAAAAGACAACCTTTATACCATATAGTAGCGTATATCAACGAACCAGAGAGTAAGAGAGAAACAAACCGCCTCGATCCGACCAATTCCTCCGCACTGCGAAAAACACTTCGCGGAATGACGCACGACGCGTATAGCTTCTGGTGAGATCACCATTTCAATGGGTTCAGAGTTATTTTTTCCGCTTATCTCGTCCGCGATATGTCACTGGAACGAAGAGACGTAGTGTGTTTTTTTCTGCCTCTCTCGGCTTGTACTTACACCTGTAAGTATTATATACACAGCGTCACGGTTCACGGGTGTCAAGCCGGCCGGGGAAACCGTTAGCGCGGGGGGCGTTAGACGGGAGACGGTTAATTGCGACTTGGTGTGCGGTCAATGTATCCCTGCGCGGTGTTATTAAGGTGGCGGTCTGTGTATTATAGGGTTTCACGTTGGTACAGTGTAAGACAAAGTTTCTACGGAGTTTCTACTTGTCGTTTTATGATTTTTAGTGTAGATATTAGGTAGGTTTCGTAGTTTTTGAAAAATTGTAAATCTTATATTGTTTAATATTAGAAACTGTGGGTATTATACGCTGCAGATTAGTTACTAACAGTGATTGAATTCAAGGTTCAACATATACCAAATCTATTATTATCTTGTTGTCATGTGTAACCAAATTTAACGACAGCACGTCGATAATATTCACGACTATACTATACTGTCACTGGCTTATTCTTACACTTCGCAAAAACGGGAACAACAGAGTACCTCGAAACTTTTTCAATAAGTATATGTATATCTGAAACCGCAACTCAGGCTCAAACTCTCTCTCTCTTCCTTATACGCGAAAATCCGCATACTTACACATATAACAAACGATCGAGACCCACGCGCACTTATAATCCTCTCCTAATCTCGCTCGCGCGCATAAAATACATCGCTGCGGCCGCTCGCGCGCGGTCATAAATCAGAATAACCGTCGAAAGACGCTTGACCTTCGCCACTCTCTCTCTCTCTGTTTCGCACACAAAAGGGTGAGTAACGACTCCTATAAAGAGCGAGAGAGAGAGAGAAGAAAACGCAAATACAAATGCGTATAACGAAGTGCGCGCGCTCGAGAGCAGCAGCACAAGCGCAGAAATAGCTCTAGCGTAACTTTCCATTCGCGAGAACAGAGAGAGGCGACGAGTCGGAAGGTCGAGTATACTGGCGTTTGTGCGAGATGAGTGCCGCCGCGTTTTTGCCTCCGAGGATGAGAAGCGAGGAGGAAGGAAGGTACCTCACTTGTCGGTTAAGTTTTCTGGCTTGTTTCTTCTTCTTCTTCTTCTTCTTCGCCGCAACGTCGAGAGAGGCTAATTATTCTGTGAGTTGCCAAAGAGGGTAATTGTCAGGTAGAAGGGTCGAAAGTCTCACTGGGGTTCGCATTTTTCTACTGACGCGGAGTACAGGCAATTTTCTAGTCGGTATCGTGTAGCATTTTCAATATACCTATATACCGACGATGTCAAGTCCTGGAAAGAGCGTATATGACAACAAGTTTCGTTCTCCCCTCTCAATATACCATACGACGAGACGACAACAGCCCGACACACAATACGGACCGCGTTTACGTCATATACCTAACTGCGACTTCCAACTGCCAATTCTCTCGATGAAAAAAAAAAAAGTATGCATTGTCGAACGATCGACTACTACTATGTGCACTTGGGCCGGCCGGTGCGCGCAGAGAATCGATATATAGTGCGCGCCGCGGGGGAATAGGTAGGTATTGTAGCGTGTGTGTGTGCCCGGAAAAATTCGCTGAAGGCGAAGAGGAGAAGAAGGGATGTATGTTTGGAATGTAGGGGGGCTAATCGTGGAAGTGATAAGGTGATGAGAGGATGGAGGGACGACGAGAAGAAGATGCAGGGTTGAGTTGCAGTGATGAGAGTGGAGTTGTTTTTCAATCGGAGGAGATGGGGGTGTAGGAATGCGCTGGTGAAGCAGATCGCGAAGGCTTAGATGTGTGGGTCGAAGCTCGACGTATGATTAATGATTTTTTTAGTATATATTTTTGAGTAGGAAATTTTTGTTCGCGTGAATGCTCGTAAACAAGGAAGAGAATCGAATACAAACCGACGCTGGTGATGCTGTGTGTTAAAATAAATTTTATTGGAACCAGAGTTACAAAAAATTAAGTACTACAGTATATATAGACATCTTAAATAAAGTTATCGAAACGGTAGCACGATGGGGATTCGGAGGGACTCTTATGATTCAATTATTACAATTTTTACTGCGCTCCGTTTTAGAGTCTATAAAGCGAAGTAGCACATTACCAATGAATTTCTACATACTAACTGCACTATTGCACGGGTATATTATAACGTATAAGTACACACTATACGCAGTACGTAAAAGATATGTACATACACGCACGGTCGTTTAATTTATCGCTGGGTTCTCAAAGTCTCGTCCAACTGTACAATGATATACATGTAGAGGTAACTGTTTGTTTCTTTCTGCGAAATCGATAAAATATCCTCACAACCACGGTATAACTATATTTCCCTCGTACATAGTTTATATACGAGAAAGTAATTACGTCTCTTACAGGTCCATTATATTATACACATCGACGCCGTATTAGCTTTTTCCATTCCCCCCTCTGTTATATACATACTTACAGCTTTTAGCTTTCTCCGTTTGCTCGTATGTATACATGTAAGTATACGTTTGCCATTTTCATCGACGTTCAATTTGACAGTCCACTTCCACGTTCCACCCCATCATCGAGGGATGTAAACTACATACATATAGACGACCAAAAAAAGCGCATAGTGGGAAATTCGTCGCATATATCACGTGCGCACCTCGTTAATCGACAAAGCGTATATAGGTGTAAACAGAGACACCCTCACGGGGGATTGATCGGGACGGCCATGCGGCAAAAGGATTATCGCACGGGCCGCTGAGTGTTTGGTCTATCGAGTGTATTACTCGTGCGGCGCACATACGCCGTCGTCGCTCTCCCAACGATTATAAATAGCGATATGTACGTGCCCTCCTTTCGCGCCTCTCTCTCACTCAGGAGCTTTTTCTCCGCCGCGCTCTCATACTTACACCCCGCGACGACGACGTCGATCCTTTTTAACGGCGTGCCGAGTCGGAAAGTTGAATAACGGGGAATTAGTTTGCTGTATGGAGGTGGATGATGTTGATCTTGATTTCCGATCATAAATATAGAATGGAAACAATAATCTACTTGGGGGTCGTATTACTGCCTCTTATGTGTTATGAAGCATCGCTGCACTGTATTTCGATTTGATTAAGATCCAATCTATGGTTCTCGTGTATTATGGTTCGAAAATAGTGTTATTAAAACAATGAAAATGTGATACTGATGTGGCTGGTACGATTGTACATCCTCTAAAAATGAATGAATGTGAATCAGTGACAATATTACTTATACTTATATGTGCAATTCTATACCAAAAAATACGTTTAAAGTCAGGTCGGACGTTTTTCAGCGATTTACATATTTTTATTGCTATAACTTTTGAAGGAATCAACATTTTTTATCGTTCAAAAAAACAAATTAAAACTCGTTCTCTCTAGTCTTAATTTCTTTTTTGAAAATTTGTGTAGGAGGTTCCTCGACTAAATGGCATAGGTTTAAAGTGGAGGGGAAAAATCGCATAAAATATTAAAGTTTGGCAAGGGATAATGCGTGTTCACCATTTTCTCATGTTCTGGAACCCCCAAAGAACCAAAATAATGTGGTGTAGTAGGTATACCCCCAAACAAATTTTTTTTAATTTGTTTTGGACCCTATTTTCGCGTCTTTTTGGTAGAATTGCACGTATATTCCTACCCATTTCTCAAGAACAACCATCGAGGCACCTATAGACAGCGGTAAAACAAAGGGACCCGCCGCGAGGAATCCGAATATTAGCTCAGTCGACTTTCGCGCTTATATATATATAGAGTCCCGAAAAAAACCGGTTCTTTCTCTCGCTGCCGCCGCGCACCGTCACGTGCGCGCGTGAGAAAACGCGACGAAATCCGCGACGCGTTCCCTGGAATTCCGGGACGCCGCGTAGGTAGGTAGGGTAGGTATATATATACATGTGCGTCCGCAATGTTGCTGCGCCCGGCGATTAAGATTCGGAGCTCCGACGAGCGTGAGCCGAATGGAAAGGAGGTTGTTGTAAGGTTTCAAGAGTGCCTCTTTCGAGGTGAATCGTTTTGTATATATAGGGGTTGAACTTGATGTATATCTATTATTTTTACAAGTTTTTTATGTACACGTATGCTTGTAATATCGTGCTGATTATCATAAAAATCCCTAAATTCTTCATTTTCAAAAGTAAAGTCACCATAACTCTGTGAAAACCTACTGCGCGAATGCATCGTCAAAATTTCTACACACTAGCTCTCCACGGATCGTCAAAGTCATCATAATCATCATCGTCGCGGCTAATAATACACTACCCACGCAGCAAGCAGCAACCGAGCAACGACTTCATCATCGTTGCGCCATCTCTCGCGAATTCTCGTCAACACCCGGACGTCAGATCGCCCGGACGACGGTACCCGTGGCTCGATCTTTCGGTCGACTCGACAACTCTCTCGTTATCGATCGGCAAACAGCGACTGGACTGGACTGTCGTCGTCCTCGCCGGGCGGACGGTACCCAGGCTTTTTCTACTTGGCCACAAGGGATATCGGACAGACTTTCAGGCCTTTTTTTATTTTTATCGCTGAAGAATGCCTTTCCGAAGCCTTTTCTACAGTGAAGTTCTGAGGAAAGGAGGAGAATCTTTTTAAATTTCAGGTCTTCGATCCGTAGAAGACCTTCATCATCATTCCCCGTCAAATTGTTGCATATTGACCATTACTATAAGTACTTGTCGGATTGACTGGCACTTAAAAAATGCCATTACAAGTCGACCCTCGGTTCCTGACCCGTCTCCGCGTAGTTCACCGAACCGCCGCGTCTCGCGAGCAGCACCTCCCGTCCACCTTCTGCTACACTTCGACATTCCTCAAAATCTCGCTATCACCCGACCCCCCAAAAAATCCACCTTCAGCTTTCTATTCAAAAAGCCTTCAGAAGGCTTTACAACCATACCGAAGCATATCTCGTCGGCAGGCTACCGTCATATGAATGCGGCAAGTTCGTAGCCGCGGCACAGAATCAGCAGCAGCAGCGCGACGACCGACACGTCGTCTGCGCCGTCGCCGCGCGGCGCCGCATAGCGCGAGAGGCGGCGCGCGCAAGAGAGAGAGAGAGAGTGAGAGCAGCAGCAGAAGCCAGGCTCTCGGGCGCTAGTCTCCGCAGAGAGCCCGTCACCGACGCGTCGTCGCCGCGCGCACGTCACCGACGTCGACCGAGAAAGAAGAGAGGAAAGAGAGGGACAGACAGAGAGAAAGAAGTGCCCGGGCGCGCAGAGAGGAACGAGGAACGCGGCGTGTGTGCGTGCGTGGTGCGCGTCGATGAGTCCGGGATAGAGAGACACCAGAGACGGATTTTGTTCTTCGACGCCCTCGATATATACAATATCCATCGCTATATATACGCTACTACTACTGCTCCGAAGTGTATACACACATACAGATATATAACGACAAGTGTCTCTCCGTGTGTGGTCTGTGCTGTAGAGTCGAGTGAGTGTGTGTATACTCTGCTCTGCTCTCTCTCCTGTGTGTGCCATATATACGCGCGGGGCTCTGCTGCTCACGCGTGCGCGCGCGCGCGGGCCAGAGAGACGTCATCGACCACTGTGTGTGCTGCTGCTGCTGCTGCTGTGCTGCCTGCCACTGGCTCCGCTGCTCGCAAGACGACGGCAATAACGACGACGACGTTGTCGTACAGTGAGACAGTGGTGGCGAGGTGGCGGAGGAGGTGGCACACGGCACTGTGTGCGTGAGTGCGCGCGCGTGAAATTATTATTAATTCCTTCGTGTGCAGAGGAGACCGAAGGAGAGACAGATAGATAGACAGAGAGAAAGAGAGGGGAGAAAGAGAGAGAGCGAGAGCGCGCGCGAGAGAGAGAGAATCGATCGAGGAGGTGTTTTTTCCGTCTGGCTGACGTCGTCCTTGAGAGAGCGCGAGCGCGCCAGTGCCCAAGTGTGTGTGCAGTGTGTGTAAGACAGAGACAGAGCGTGTGCCCGCAAGAGGGACAGAGATAGATATATATACGCGCACGTATACATATATATACATACACGTATATACGGACACGAGCGAGTTGCGGAGTGAGAGAAGAGAGAGAGAGAAAGAGAGGGACGGAGTAGACGCACGAGTAAGCTCGTCCAGGAGAAGATGATGGCGGGCGCGGAGCAGCAGCCACGACGTTGACCTACTTCTGCAACTCTCGTCGCAGCAGCGCCCCGTCGTCGGCGCAGTCCGCGCGCACGAGGAGTCCGAGGACCCGTGGGAGAAGTACTGAAGTGAGCAGCAGCGCGAGTTACAGAGAGAAGACGACGAAGAAGAAGCAGCAGCAGCAGAGCACAGAGCTCGCTGAGAGCTGAGTATTCGCCAGACGGCCCGGGTTCACCGTTAAGCCGTCGAAATTCTGAGAAAACTCGATATCCGTGGGGCCCTGGCAGGCAGTGGCTCCGGTAGCAGCAGCAGCGGTAGTAGCGGCTCGAAGATGGGCAACAATGCCACGAGCTCGAACAAGAAGGTGGACGCCGCGGAGAGCGTCAAGGAGTTCCTTGAGCAGGCCAAGGAGGAGTTCGAGGAGAAATGGAAGAAGAACCCGACCAATACCGCCGCCCTCGAGGACTTTGACAGGATCAAGACCCTGGGCACGGGATCCTTCGGACGAGTCATGATAGTCCAGCACAAGCCCACCAAGGAGTACTTTGCCATGAAGATCCTGGACAAGCAGAAGGTCGTCAAGCTCAAGCAGGTGGAGCACACACTGAACGAGAAGAGAATCCTGCAAGCGATAAACTTCCCCTTCCTTGTTTCTCTGCGCTATCACTTCAAGGACAACTCGAATCTCTACATGGTGCTGGAGTATGTGCCCGGTGGTGAAATGTTCAGCCACCTGAGGAAGGTGGGCAGGTTCTCAGAGCCTCACTCCAGGTTCTACGCGGCGCAGATTGTACTGGCGTTTGAGTACCTGCACTACCTTGATCTCATCTACAGAGATCTGAAGCCCGAGAATCTGCTGATTGACTCGCAGGGCTACCTCAAGGTCACAGACTTTGGCTTTGCCAAGAGAGTCAAGGGCAGGACGTGGACTCTCTGCGGAACACCCGAGTACCTTGCTCCAGAAATCATTCTGAGCAAGGGCTACAACAAGGCGGTGGACTGGTGGGCCCTGGGTGTCCTGGTCTATGAAATGGCAGCTGGCTATCCGCCATTCTTCGCCGACCAGCCCATACAGATATACGAAAAGATTGTCAGTGGGAAGGTGCGGTTTCCCTCACACTTTGGATCAGAGCTGAAGGATCTGCTGCGCAGCCTTCTGCAGGTGGATTTGACCAAGAGGTTCGGCAACCTGAAGGCTGGAGTCAACGACATCAAGGGACACAAGTGGTTCGCCAGCACCGACTGGATTGCAGTCTTCCAGAAGCGAATTGAGGCACCCTTCATACCCAGGTGCAAGGGTCCTGGTGACACTAGCAACTTTGATGACTACGAAGAGGAGGCATTGAGAATCTCGTCAACAGAGAAGTGCGCCAAGGAGTTTGCTGAGTTCTGAAGGGTTCACAGATCACATGGTTAAAAGCGATTTTTAGCTGCCAGCTGGACCCATTGAGGAGCTGTGGTACAAGGGATGTCCTGGTCACTGCTTCGGGAATCCTTAGCACCTCGAAGAGACCTAGGAGAGAAGGAGTAATAAATATCCCACTCACCCAGTGATTCTTCATCGACGACGAGGGACTGTTAACATTCTCCTAGGTTGTGTTCTGTCTCACACCCTCCCCCACAACAACCCTTTTTAGGCAACCCCTGGGTAAAGCTTAAATGTTGCAAGGAGGCGAGAAGTGGAATTGAATTGTGAAAGGATTGAAGGGAGAGAGAAGAAGGTGAAGTGTGGAAATATGAAATGAATTCCTATGGACTCTTAGTATTCTTGTTGCCGATTATGGACTTGCTTGTTGTTAACAAAAATGATGAAGATATAAATATGATGATAAAATGAGCAAAGAAAAAACGACTTTCGTCGTCGTATGAACAGTTACACTTACGTGAATCCTCTTTTCTTTTTTTCAGTTGCCGTGTACAAAACCAAATAATATAAAAAAAAAAAAAAAAAAAAAAAAAATATATGAAAAAGATTAAGAGAAAGAAAGAGAGAGAGAGTATGCTGTGCTTTGAGGATATATTACCACAAGTGGAGTCAGAAGAGGAGGTCGAAGAAGAGAGAATACAAGTGTTTGTCGTCATACATTTTGTTTGTGCAGTTTTTGTATGAGTGAAAGTGAGCGAAGATAAGCAAAATATGCGTAATGGTGGTTGTAATGTAAAAATAAAAAAAAAGGGAAATAAATAAAAGTGCGAGACGCATACCACTACTACTACTACCACTACTATTACCATTGTTTCTACGCCACACATCAAGAGAGGGATGAATGTCTTAATCGAGTGTTCAGCAAGAGCCAAGCCAGCGAGTAATGCAGCCATCATCATCGGAGCCACCATCAGAGACAACAGCAGCAGCATCAGTAGTAGCAGCAGCAGAGCAACTCTTCTACTTCTTCGGTCTGAAAGCGAGTGCTTGTGATGACATACACATAATTACCAATCGTGAATGTGCAAGAGAATGAGAGAGTGCGTGCCTGGTATGCGTGCACGTGTGTGTGTGTGTGTGAGAGAGTAAAAGAGCGAGGAGAGCGAGACAAACACCATTTCGTTACATATTTTTTCCGTTTCCCCGGAGGGACGAGACAGATAGAGAGTACGTATATATATAGGGCAACAAAAAAAAAAAGAAGCGAGAGTGCGCGAAGAGAAAACACAAGGGTCCAGATGCTCCACATACATATATATATATATAAATACATACACACATACATACCGCGCAGACTGACAAATTTCGAAAAGTATATCGACCGTAAGATACGTTATATCGCTACAAGCTCACGTACATACTCACATCCACACACATTATGTATAGCGTGTAACGCTCGACCTTTTCTCCGCGTCGCGACGGACGCCCGCAAAAAAAAAACGAGAAGACGGGTATATAACACACGTAGTACATACACGTACGATGATACGCATATATATATATGTACATGAAACACGCGCACGGAGTTGAGAGAGCGAGAGAGAAAGAGGAGCTATATGTGCAGTGCGTCTGTCATTGTGCTCATCATAAAACAACTGCAATACAAGTACGAACATCTATATATATATAAACGCGTCGACGTTTTTTCCTTTCGAAGGTATTTTTCTATATTATTATCGATTCAGCGGCTCCGGGGTAACGCTAAGGTCGTGCGTTACGCGCTTTATATACACCCGTACGTACATACATCCCCTTACACACAAACACGTATATATTTGCCGTGGCAGGTACTTGGCTTCGGCAAAGTATATTATACCTATATAGAGAGGAAAAGCTGCGCGCGTGTATTTCGGGCGCGCCTACATAAGTGCGTCTCCCTCTCACTCGCGCAAGCGAACGCTTACCTTCGCGAATTCGAGATCTTGCGTCACGGGCTTTCCCCTTTTTGGTCGCTCGCTATACACGCGTGTGTATGTATGTATGTATGTGTATACGTGTGTGGGCTCTCCCTATACCGTCTCGAGAGGGTTACGTAAAAAAAAAAAAAGAATTCGGCGGACGTGCGGTGAAAGCGCAGGGTATTTGAAAAATTGCGGTACCTATATCTTGTATTATATTATACGCGCGGATCGCTCTGCTCGCGATAGATTTTACGGAGTTTACATTGGTCATAGTTTCTTCTTTTTTTTTTAATTTTTAAAGTCGGTTCCCTTTTTATTATTATTATATTAAGCTTTTAACGCATGTATAATTATTGTTAGTCTCGTTAAGTACCGCAGTTCTTCGAGCATATCCCACGGTATGGCGCGTTTACGGTGCAATAAGAGAGCGACGAATCTTTTATATCTTATTTTGTCTCTATAGTATAAGCGGACAGTTTTCCTCCCTACCTCAAGGTCAGGCGGCGCGACATCGCGTTCCTTTTTTTAGCGCTAGACATATAAAAGAGTCGAATGAGAATCGTGTACACATACACTTAGACACATACATATAACATGTCGCCGTCGCGCGTCCCTTGACGCAAACAAGCAAGTGAGAGAGAGAGACTTTCGGCGCCGAATTATCCTTGATAAGGACGCGCGAGGCTATTCTTTTTCCCGCACTCTATTCGTACACACACGCAGTGGACATAGAGTGTATATAAGAGAGAATCTCGCCGCGCGTATTTTGTCTTTTTCTTCTTTTTTCGTATAATATAGCCGCGTACCGTCGTCGTCGACGTTCGTACATTTCAATTTCGCGTGCGTACGCATGAGGCTTGCGAGAGCAGCGACGCGGTGCTCAAGGCCCGGGAGGAGGAGAGCACGCGCGCACAACTCAATTGGGAATTGAGCTCAATCATCGGCTCGATTAAAAAGAGTTTCTCGGACTCGTCGTACGTCTGTGTCTCTCCTCTCTCTCTCTCTCTCTTGCTTGCTCGCGCAGAATATGTCGCGACGACGGCGACTTTCATTCGTTTTAGAATGGACACACGCTGTGTGTATAACTCTCACTCTCTCTCTCTCTCTCGCTCGCGATTATTCGTTCCGTGCTTTTTATCCTACCGCTTGAGCATATATATCATCATGCAAAATATTCTGGCTCATAATAAGCGCGAGAGAGAGACTGTATAAAAAGCACGGCACGCGCAGGCAGGGACAAAAACAACGCAGAATTTCAAGTACTTACGCCAATGTGCATGAAACACGATAGATAGATCGAAAGCCACGCGCGAATCGTTTTAAACTTTGTTCTCGCGAGCGACGGTTTTCCAAAATGAGCAAAGAGCGCGAGAGAGAGAGAAAGAGAGAGAGACGTAGATAGAGAGAATTACAAATTCAAACTCATAGAGACTTATCGTAAATATGCAAATAGCGCAGCGCAGGCTTCCATTCTGTGAAATAAAAAACACACACAACACGTGCACATATATACGCGCGAGTGCGAGTGAGAGTGAGAGAATATTCCTCGCTTCCTGTGGACGATTTCGGGCACGCGTCCGCCCGCGGCAGATAAGAGAGAGGAAGAGAGGCTCTCTCTCACTCTCGTAGCCTCGCGTATGTTATATACATACCACGCTCGACTTTTCAGAATCTCTTTTTATTTCTCTTCATTCATTTTTTTTCTTCTTTTTTTTTTTAATTATACTTTGTAAACGTACATATATAGGTTTTTAAGTTGGCGGCGCTCTCGTGTATTATGCATGCGTGTCTCGAAGGGCGGAATATCAGCGAGGATGATAAAAAAGAGAGGAGGAGAACGTCGTCGACTTTGGGATATATTCTCCGCGCGTATCTTTATACATTATTGTTACATACGCCCCGAGGAGCGAAATCTCGCGAACGAACGAAGAATCATTGTAACCGAAGCTCGAATCGTCTGTGTGTGTGTGTGTGTCTCTCTTCGGAAAACTCTATATACACATACATACGCACGTGTGTTATATAAATACGAGAGACAGGAGGAAAAGATGGTGAAAAGAAAAATAGAGACCGCGTGTGTGTGGGTGTGTGTGTAAGAGAGGGACACATCGAGAGGAGTTTAATTTTAGAGTTTTTCGCGGCCGAAAAAAGGAAGAGCAGAGCCCCGCGCGCGTATCTATTTTGCGAGAGTTTATTTTCGCGCGCGCGCGCGCATATTCTGAAAAATACCGACACGTTATATATTCTCATACTCACGTATCACGTACATACATACACACACACACATACGGTTTCGATGAGCGTCTCGACTCGCTGTGCGACTTGTTGTTCTTATTATTATTATTTTTTGTCGTTTTAAAGAGAGGAAAGAAGAACACACATTTTGTTCGCTCGCTCTTTCGTATACATGTGTACATTACGATATATACTTCGATTCTCCTGTTACATTTGTTTTTTTATTTATCTTTTATTAGCGTCGCCGGAGAGAAAGAGCGAGAACGAGAATGAGAGCGAGAGAGAAAAGTGAGAAGAATGAGAGAGAGAGAGAAAAGTGTGTGAGAGCGAGAGAGCGAGAGAGAGAGAGAGAGAGAGAGAGAGAGAGAGAGAGAGAGAGAGAGTTGAAGAAAAGAGCGAAAAAAGACGAATTGGGTTTTCCACGTTTTTTTCGTTCGACGTTTATATATATATCGTATCGATCTTTGTTCATTTTGTACTAGTCTGTAACGGAGGAATAATTAATCATGTTGTATATAGAATGATGTTAAACGATATTTAACTAATGATAACAAAAAAGAGGCAGAAATATATGATAAAATAAGTGTACAAAAAAAAATCAACAGCAATTTGTTCTTTCATTCTTTTCTTTCGTTTCTATACACACTGGAAAACCCAAATTTGCTTGAGATATATCTCTTGATACACATACAAACATACACGAACACACGACTACGCATATAATTATATTTATATATCTTTTCGCTTTGATTTAATTTTCAACTCCGAGCTTTTCGTTGATAGTTTCCTTTGATTTTAGCCGAGTACACACATACACACATCCATTCTTGATTTTTTCTACGTGAATTATTTTGTAACTTCTCAATCGCGGAGCCACATATACAATACACATACAGAATGACACGTGATGACAGTCGTCCGCAGGAGGAGAGAACCAATGAATCCCCCCTTGATAAATACGCAGGAATTTTTACTTCGAGTCCCGATATATGACGAGTACGTATATATATATATATATCCCCGAATAAAACGTGCAATCGCTTGTAAAGAAAGAGCAGAAAAAAAAGAAATAATATTAATAATAATGAAGAAATCGATGCTAAGCAGTATTATATACTTTAATCCAAAACAACGTTTTAGTTTTATAAAAGAAAAAATAAAAATAAAAAAGAGAGATACAGAACACACGTACTTTATTGGCTTTCAATGTAATTGTACCAAGATACTTTTGTAAATATGACAATAAACGCAAATTAACTTATCAATGTTAAAAGGATATTATTAATTCATTTTTATTTTCTTGCTATTATTGAACACACACACCGAAGGAAACTCATTTTTTCTCTCATAATGTACACGTTTTATAGTTTGATGTGATACACACGCATAGAAATATAATCCACATACACAACGGCGAATATTATCGTTCCTATATACAATTTTATTTGCTCGCAGTGCGACATTTGATTTTTAAAAGCCTTTTTCTTTTCATTTGCCGAATATTGTTCTGTACTTCACACGTGTACATTCGTAAAAGAAAGTATAAAAAACAAAAAAAGGCGATAAAGAAATTCACCGAAGTGAAACGATACGCGCATTATACGTCTAAACGACTCTCGCGGTGGGCCACAAAGAGCACATATAAATTTTGCACAATTAACGCACAATGATGTACGATTTTTTTTTTGTTTTTGTCAACGCGCGATTAGAAAATTGTTTATTCAGCTGTGCGCACGAGAGAGAGCTTTTTATCCCAAAAGAATGTAAAAATATTTGCGTAGATTCTATCCGCTTGGTTGGAATTTTTGTTCTAAACGTCGACGTGAATTTTGCTTTTAGCTTTCACTCTATATGACAAAGTAAACAACAATACTCTGTATATTTTCGCGATATACAAAAGTTTTTTCACAATAAAAATATATTTTTTCTAGGATGATAAAAATATCTCTCACTCGCGTATATGTTTGTTTCTCCTTAACGTGAATTTTCCGATCGGCCACTTATTACGCATATATATTCATCTGCGCGACACTGCAGGTATATAACTCATTTTCTTTATTTACTTCGAAGCTCGAAGCGCCGCGTGTGTATACTACTCGGCTCGATACTCGTTTCATTTATTTACAACGAATACACACACATACAGAAGCGCCTCCCGCTCCGGCCAAGATAATAAATCTATTTCCAATTACACCTCAACCTCTCGTGTATATATCTATATACACACACAGGGAGAGAGCGGATCCCAGGCTGGGGACTTTTCCGCCTCATCTGCATGAAAAATTCCGCGCGACCCAGTGAGCGGAGAAGAAAAGAAGAAGTCAGCTGCAGCAGCCGCAGAGAGAGAATTGGAGTGTCTGGATCTGCCGTCGTCGTTTCGTCATCGTAGCTGCTGCCACTGCCGCATGCATCTCTCTCTCTCTTTCGTAATTTCGAAACTATTATTAGCGGATATATCCAGGCCAGTCGTTCGGCGCCTCGCCGCGCACGTATGCAGCGCGCTACTGCCGCTGCCGGTTTTTCTCGCTCGCGACGAAGCTTTTTTTTCGGTAGGTGTATTATATACGTGCGCTTGTGGTTATAATAGGCGCACGTGATAATAGCTCGGTTATGGGTTGCCGAGTTTGAGGGGAACACAGATGAAGCGTGTAAATAAGTATAGTAGATATGTATGATCGGCGAGAAATATATACATAAGAAAAGGTGGTTTGGTTAAGTGGTGTATTATGATGATGTCGAGGAAAGGCAGTAGGGGAGATGTATAAGTCATGCTCTTATATGCGCTAACTGTCCGTAACAACTCGAATTATAAATCAATTTGCTCCTGCCGTTGCTTTTTGTGAGCGATTAGTTTTATGTGGCCGTGCAGGTATATAGTAGTATAGACATTCATTGTAGCGCTGATTTTTACTCGGCGAGTTTACGTAAACATCACACATCATCTTGTGAGATGGACATACTTGCTTGTAAGAGAAAATTTCGATGATAGCACAAGCATCTGTCAATCAATCACCGTAGCTCATTCATGAAAAAGAGCCCGAATCTCAACGATATTTAGCATACGTATATGTATATATAGTTATTATTATCAATACGACGGTTAAGCGCGGCAGCGCTCGACCGAAACAATGCCTCTCAATATTATTGATCCGGGCAAAAAATTTCCGGAAACAAAGACGTACACGCGCGTGGCAGCTGACTCACCGCCTAGTGCACGAGCCAGCCAGCAGCAAAACAGAATTATACATCTGACCTGTATATTTTCATTTCTCACATAAGCCTTGATTTTTCCCGATAATAATTATACGCGCGGCTTCGGAGCAACGCGATAACGCACTCGACGGCGGCGGTAGAGTCGATTTTTTTAAATTTACGACGCGCCGTAAATCACAGGTGGTTAAACGTATAGTGTGTATCGTAACGAGACCGTGACGAAACGTTCTTTTCTATTAAAGCGGTTTTTTATGTGTAGAGTAAGTGCGAGATTTTAGATTTTTTCAGGTTGTGGGTGTATAAATATGAAAACGTTTGATCTCGCTAAGTGAGGGTGGGTATATGTTTATAGTTAGCCGATGATGAGAGGCGAATAATAGTTATTAAGTGGAAGTAGATACAGGCTGAGTGTAGTGAGACATTTGGTTCTGATCGATTTCTGGTTAAACGCTGGTTTCGTGGTATAGTAGGCGCGCGGATGTTGATTTAATTTTCATTTTTTATAAGCGGCGGCGAGTATATTTTTATCAATTTTATTTACGTGTACACGATTACGTGTGAAATAGAAATATGTGTCCGATTAGGCCAGGCCTGTATCACTTGTAAAGTGTAACTCGATCCGGATGATTTGGTTCTACACAGAATTTCCCTAGCCCCACTTTATGAGAAAGCTTAATTAATTAGACATATAATAAGTATAACTAAAAAAATATATGACTTATAAATTGCCAGTCATCTTCACTTGTTTACAAGAGAATTAATTTACAAAAAAGACCGTATACACGCTAAGTGTTAACCGTTTTTTTATTTACCTCTTAGCAGAGCTAACTTTATTTTTGGAGTGTTTGAAATTTTTTTGTATTACAAGATAGATTGTACTTTAATGTACATTTCTGTCGATTATACATTGGAAAAAACAATGCCAACACTATTTTATATCAAATTAGCCAAATTAACTATTACATCCAACGAAGCCTAGTCGAAACGTTCGTGCGACGTCCCTATCACTTTTTACGACGTCCTCGAATTTTTTTTTCTTCATATATAAAAGATTTACTATTTTTTTGTGTTTCTATATTTATAATTTTTTTATAAACACGCTTGCGGAAACCTACAAAAAATTTAGCGCGTATTAAGGTCGCCGAATCGCCTTATATAACTCCCAAGTCTCTTTAAAAGGTCAAAAAAGAAGCATAAAAAGAAAAACAATACAAAAAATATTTCGACAACAATAACCCAACCGCAGCGACAAAACCACTCGCATCTCATATAAAAATCCATCAGGTGTGCGCTTATATCAGCGTTCCACATGATCCTACGAAACCCTACCTATATATACACCTCGCCCTTTAAAAAATCCCTACCTCCCGTTTCTCTCACTTTCGCTTTCCGCGAAAAAGTATACCTACACACCCGTTCCCTTCGCTGCTCGCGTACTCACTTTCCCTGCTCTCTTATAAATCACTCGCGCGCCGCCGGCAAAAACTCGCCTCAAAATGGCGGAGCTGAGAGCCCCACCGCCGCCGCTGCTCCATTG
This sequence comes from Torymus auratus, assembly GCA_900474315.1. Taxonomy (NCBI): domain Eukaryota; kingdom Metazoa; phylum Arthropoda; class Insecta; order Hymenoptera; family Torymidae; genus Torymus; species Torymus auratus. The sequence continues at coordinate 24,420 of UXGD01001070.1, forward strand.
ATTTATACGCGAGAGCGCTACTGCGGCATGGGGGTAGGAGGGGGCGGCAGCCGCGCTGTAATTCAGCGTTTTCGGGTATTGATTTCGCGGGAATATGTGTGTAGAGGGATGGCAAGAGGGGGAAGAGGTTTTTTTTTATTTTTTTTTGGTGGGAGAGATAATCGATGATGGATTGATTTTTACGGAATGGGATGTTATGCCTGCGGTAAAGAGTTAGTGAAAGGGTTGTGGTGATCCACGGTTCGGAACAATGAAGCGAACGGTCGATCGGTATTTTGTTTGTCTGTCGATTGATCGGACGGTATAATCAATAGGCTTATATTGCGGCAATAAACAGGCTGACGAAATTTTTATGTTTGAGATAAGCTGTAGAACTCTTGCTCCAGTTATCGTGCTTGTATCGTAGTAATTGAATTTTATAAGATTCCAATATATGTACAGCATATAGCGTTATTCGGTTAAACACTTTGCAAGTAAAATAAAACACTAACCACTTGTGGATAATGTATGTAAAGTTGGGTAACGAAAATACCGTGTAACAATAGCAGTAATCCTCAATAAACACGGGAACACCAGTGTCCACTTCCCTCACGAAACTTTTTTCCGTCCTCCCAAAACACATCCTCCACCCCCTCATTTTTTCGAACCATATACGTACGATCACCTCGGGCCCAGAAAAGAAAAACATTTTAAAGCGCCGCGCGCGTCGCCGGTCTTTCACCCGCGCGCGCAATCGATTCGCTTCCGCCCATTATTCTTTTCCCCCGATGAAACGCAAGATTAGGCTTCCGTGTATTTTTAGCCCCTTCATTAGTGTGTGTGGTGCGTTCGTTCGACTGTTCTCTGCTTATCGGTTTCCGATGTCGAAAAACCCGTCGTTCGCCCCTTCTTTTACGATCCTGTAACTCGAGATTATACTGTTCTTGTTTTTTTTTTGTTTCGGACGGCTGTGTTGTAACGGTGCCGAAGGATTAGCGGGGGCAGGTAAGTGAAGGTGAGTAATTGCGGGTGTAGGTATTTGGAGCAGGGGTGAGCAACCGTGCGGCGAATGGAGAATATAGTAGGGAAACCCGAGGTAAATGTGTGTTGCTCGATATGCAATTGACATAATTATTCTGATAGTTCTCATAATGGTAACAAAATAAATATATATGTACGAGCTTTGGTCTGGGTAACTTAAGAGATCGTAAAATTGAGAACAATGAACCAATTTCGGTGCTTGAGAGATGATTATATACAGCAGGTTTGTTATTTCGGCAAATGTGAGAGAGAACCAGATGGAAAAACAAACGTTTCGGTGAGTCTTTAAGGAACAACTATTACGAACGATCATCTGCTTTAAGTTTCTTCTTTCGATTTTATCAACTTTTTACAATCGGATACGTTATTATCGATTCCAAAAGTTCTACCTCCAAACGTGCCATTTTTACTGATCGAACCTCAGCGTATATAAAACACAAACACTCCAACAAGTGCAAACGACTCTGAAATCCCCCAGACCGCATCGTCCGACCTAAATTCACTACATGTATACGTCAAAAAAAGAATCTTCACTATACTATCGATTCAACCGGCGCCTCCACACTACACCCACACAAATGCAGCACCGTTTTGCCGAGCTTTTTCGGGGACGTTAAGTGAGAGGGATAAGCTTATCGGACGCCTCGGGCACTGTGTATGTGTCGATTATAGCGCGCGAGCGGAGGTATAGAAGGCACATCACATAATCGTATAACCGAGTTATTATGCGAACGCGTGGGACGCGATCGGCCTTTGAAGTGCGACTCTAGGTGCTGCGGCCTGCGGCTTGATTATGCGTGTCTGGGGTTTTGATTAGTTTCGAGGGTTGGGGGTGAACTTTTTTTTTTTATTTTGGGAAGGGTATAAATGGTCGGACGCTTCATTTTGTAGAATTCAAATGTGCATTGTTCCAATATATAGTTCTTAGACTTGTAAAAACTTATCACAACAGTACTGCACAGCTATGTACCGGAACTCGAAAATCAATTTCAGTCCGCGGAGGGTTACGCGACCGCGCGAAATAATCTCCTCGTTTCTCCCTACTTACTTCGCGCTCGCGCGAGCGATCGATTTTCTCGAAATAAACTTTTCCGCGTTGGTGTGTTGCCTGCTGCGTCCGGCGCCCTTCGATGCCCGCGCGCGAGCGCGTCGATATGTGATGATGATCGCGCGACTCGCGGATTACCCCCGCGTGATCGCATAAATGTTTTCGTTGTAGAGGAGAGGAAAGTGATTTGTAAGGGGTTGGGATTGATACGTTACGTGCAGTGGGTTTTTTTACAATATTGTTTGGTTATAGGTATGATAAAGTGCTGTTGTGGTGTAATAGTGCTATGGTTATAGGGGGATGGCTATTATCATCGTATGTTTTAAATATGAAAGCAGGAAGGAAGCCACGATGGTGTATGTTTTGAAAATGTTAAATATAAAGTCGTTCACTCAGCTGCAGGAATATGTTGCATTGAATTTTACTAAACAAGATGAAGCCAAAGAAAATTAAGGTTCGCAGTATATGAGTAAATCCACAATTTGTTTATCCTTTAAAAAAAAAAAAACGATCGAAAAATTTTTTTAGGAGCCGACACTTTTTTTTTTGGTTCATTATATATAATTGAATTATTGAATTAACACATATTGACCGATTTTAACAATCCTCATCTCAAATTAAAGCTCATTTCTTCTACTTTAATCGCCTTCTAGTGGAATATTTGATGTCATCTTTAATAGCTTGCTATTGGTTAATCATCGCTGACTACTTTTCGTCCATTTTTCCCATCACGTTAAATTCCCATAAGAAAAATGAAATGGATGTCACCCACTGGTTTTCTATTGTTCAACGTTTTTTTCACATAATGTATGAAGTACCTATAATGAGACAGAAAACACATGTCGGACAGGCGTGCTCCTAACATTTTTTGATCGTTTTGGAACACGAAAAGGGTAAACAAATTGTGGATTTACTCATACAGTAAAGAGCACCATAACTCCTTACAAAGCTATAAGTTCAAAATCGAGCAAATCACCAAGAATAATTACGCACGAATTCCGAGTCACATATTTTTCAGCAATTCCACGAGTGCATTCTTCTGATTCATACATTATATACTTATCAAACAATAACCGCGAGCAAGTATAATCTCCATGAAAAGCGCAAATAACGCACGAATTCCGCAGACGCGCAAAATGTGTCATTTGTTTGAACTCGAATTTTTCTGAAATTCAGCCGTCAGTGCGGCATCGCACACAACAAAGAAATCGCTTATTTGCGCAATTCAAAGTCACGCGCATCGCATAAGTATATCCACCGCCTAACAAAAGTCATTATACCCACATACCACCCAGAAAAATATCTCACGCTTTGCATGGACTGCAAACCCCAAGAGGGAGTAAGTACGACCTATAATTGCAGAATACAGGATCGCGCCTCGCCGCCTAAAAGTCAAGTTGAAGTTCCAGCGCTCTAACTCTCGCAGCGGAGCTCGTCGCGTTTAAATAGAACTACCGAGAAAGAGTAAAATTATACGCTCGCGCCCGCGTGTGTAACAGGATACACGCGATATATATATATATATATATATATATATATATACACTATGTTTACTGATGCGAAAACATTTTGTTACGAGGAGATAAGACTGTGTATGCCGCGAGAGTTGACTTTTATATAGCGAACGCGGCGGGCGGCTAATTGAGTTTATTGTGGAATAAAAATGTCGCCGCGACTATGTGATATTATGGTAAATAAGGTTTCGACTATGTCGCTGCTGCTTCATTCATATGTAGCTCGATATTGAATGTCTGTAAAGTGTAAGCAATGAAAAGTCGGTCACTCCGATGTAAATTACTCTCTCGCGTTATACAAAGTTAGCTCACAGAGTTCATTACTCGCCTCTCGCGATAAAATTTTCACCACATCACTGTACCATTCTCGTATATCATAAAGTACCAGCTCTATAACTTTTGACGAATCATTTCCCGACCCACTTTAAAATCCTCTCTCAACGAAGAAAATTAGCACTCGAAGGTACGCCAATCAATCATCGAATAATCGCGCAACTATATACGCTTTGCTCCCAAGTCACGCCCGTAAGTAGCGGACGTTGCTTCCAGTCGTCGAAATTCGGCGGCGGCGGCGACGCGGGCATTAATTCAGAAGGAAGCCTTTTATCGTACTTATGTACGTGCCTCGCGAGCGAGCGAGCTATTTCGAGCGTGTGCTCTCACACATATATACAGAGAGAGCCGCGCCTTATCAATCAACGCGCGCGCATCGCACGTGTGTATGTGTGTGTGTACAATAGGTATACGTATACACCACGTGTATCGATCGTATAATACCAGTAGCTCTGTGTACTAGCGTGACTTTTCTTTTCGAAGGAGGAGGAGGAGGTTTTTTTTGTGTCTATAATGCGAGAGGAGGAGATGGGCTTTTGTCGGTGCTGGATTTTGCGTGAACAGTTGTTGAAGCGTGTGTTGTTATGCGTATTGCGTGCTTCGCCGGATACGAAGGATAGGCCTTTTTTTTTCGTTTTTCTATGGTGCTTTTATCCTTGCCTATGATTGTACATTGTGTAGTTATTCTTTTATATAACTAGAGCAATGTAAAGTGACGTGAATAATTACGCGATATTCGGTATGAGTTTCGGAGTACCTTTAAGAGATAATCCTTAAATGAATGTAGCTTTAAAACCAGCCTTTTAAAAAATTTAATAATACAAAAGAAGGTGTATAGCTCGTACCAACCTCACCGAGACAACGTAATCAAAATATACGATGAATTAAAAAAACTTTGACCTCCTTTACCACAGTACAGATAAAAGGTACTTATAAAAATATATATACGACGACGTATATTTTTCCAAATCGCGCTATCTTATTTTCCCAACTTCGCCAGTCAACGGGGTCAAGTTCCCTCTGGCGAGTTAACATTTTGACAAGAGAACAGCCATGGCGCGTTAAAAGACACCCGAGCTCGCGCACGTGTACCACCCGTCTCGGCGAATAATGTCCCCTCCTCTCCACTATATGGCTAATTGAAACCCACACACAGACAGAAGAAAAAAAAACGACCGCCGCTGCGAAATGTAGGTTAAGCCCCCCGTTAATCGCTGAATCGCATTTTCATCCGTTTTCCCTCTTTCCGCGTACCTCTATATATATACATATACATACGATGACGACGGTGGCGAAGAGGTAACCGGGTCAAGCCCTCGCGAGGGACCGCGAGAGGGTAACAAGGTTAGCCGGCCGCCGGAGGAGGAAAGGAGACGCGAATGCTAGCGTGGGCGCGGTTTGCCCGATTGATTGAGACTATGCTGCTACTGCTTCTTTTTTTTTTTACTTTGGTGACTGAAATAGATACTTATGCCAATGCACAGGATGTATATGTAGAATTGTGTGCGGGGAGGGTTTAATTTGGAGTTAATTGTACGTGTAAGCGGGTCTGATGGCAAATTGTCGAGACCGAGAAAGAAAAGCTTAATTAGTTTGTCACGCGTGTATAATTGTTTGTTTGAATTAGATTCTTAGATATACTCGTCTAAAGTTGAATTAGTGAAAAAATGACTAAACGTTAATGGAACATTGCTCTACCGTAGAATTAGTGCGGATATATATATTCATACTAATGAGTATAAGTGTTTTGGACGCAGAATTTAGAAGATTGCAGCTATTCTTTTTTATTGCAGCGTATATCAATTTGCGGGCCAGAAAGTATTTAATTATGACAAAGTGTTAGTCCAATTAAGGTATTTTATAGAGATCGACCGCGCGTGCCGTTCACTATTATACACTTTGGCACAGTTTCGCATAGTTTAGCATAGTTTTCGGGTATACCGCGCGGTTTCCAGTATGTGTGAAATATTCATGGCGATTCCAAGAACCATTTTTCGAATATTGAATATACGTTTATTATTAAAACATCACGCACCCGCGCTCTAATAATATTATTACATAAACTCTTTCGCACATATACATACACTTTAGAACAATTACGCAATCAAGTCGCATAACGAGGGAACCGTCGCGTGTCAGTCACGCGCGCGTCTAAGAAAATAGAATATTATCCGCGATAATATTTACGAGCGACACGAGGAAATTTACATTTCGCGAAAGTTGCCGCGCATCTCTATGCTAAAGCTCGCTCCGGAAGATATGACATTCTTCCGTCTACTTTACGATCGCGTTCCTCCTTTTTTCGTTTTTATACTGTGATGTATCGAAGATATATACGCACTTCGGGGCGGTGATATAGACGAAAATAACCGCGGGCCGACGACACTTTTAGACTCTCTCGAAAAACTAATGAAAATTAACGAGTCCGCGCGAGCGGTTTATATAAAAAAGAAGGGAGGAGAGGCGAATCAAAAGCGTATAGTCCGCAAAATTGACGCGCGCACGTGAAAAGCGCCGCCTGCCAAAATCATTAATTGAACGTCGCCGTGGCTGAAAATAGGTTCGCGCGCCACTTGGAAAGACTCTGCCAACCCGACGACTACGACGTGTGTGTATGTGCTCACTTTTGCATTGTATGCTGTACGTTCTTTGATGGCTTTTGGATGAAGTGGCTATATACTTTCACACTGCTGTAATTATGACGGCTGCGTTATGTAAAAAGGTCGGGCTTACGGAGCAAAATAAGGAATTTAATTTTGTCAATCGTCCGTAGTATTTCAATTTTCATATATTTATAATTGACCTATAATAACATTAAAATTTCATCCCCGAGAACCGCAATATTTTTATAATCTTGCCAGAATCCTATACACATACTGCAACGTCGAGGAGTTGCGAGCTCCGTCGCGCTCTATCGACGCGATCGATCGGATATATTTTTACGTGGTTATTTAGAGCGGAAGCAATAATCCGATATTTCTATTTGTTTTTCATTTTTTTCGCGTGCGCGCGCGCGTGTGTGTCGCGCCTTTCTCGCGAGTTAATAATATACACAAGATATAATATATGCGCAGTGTTCCTTGTAAATTAATCCTGCAGAGTTTACGACTATTATGCGTATTCTATAACGTTGAGGGATAGATGATGCGTGTCGCGTTGTTGGAAAATGTACGAAGAGTATTTTTTTTAGATTGATATAAAAGTGTGGTTATAAATATAGATGTACTTGAACGAAAAAAGAAGGATGATTTTATATATAGCTTTGATTTATAGAGTGTGATATTGTAAGAAAAGTGTCTAGTAAAAGTTATCTAAAAAAAAATACATAAGAATTTGTACTATATTCTGCATACATTATCTTACAAAAGTGTAACATCAAGCATCTACATCCGAAATAACCCACGCGCAGCTACTATTCCACAGACCGCGCGCGCTAACAAAAGCACGTGTATTATGCAGTCAATAAAAAAGTTTATACACCCGCGCCTCGAGTTTATATATATACAGTAAATAGCTCGAGAGTCGCTCGTCGACGCGCATTAACATTTCTCGCGCGTATATGCCCCCGCGTTATATAGCTCGCTAAAGAAGAAGAAGAAGTTACTTAATGCTCTCGGGCTCGCTAGCTCGCTCGTTCCACGCTAAAAATAGACCCGGGAGTTTATGATCTGTTGCGAACAAGTGATTTTCGAGTTTAAAGTAGTTTCTGCTGGCCGCTGCTGCTGACGACGACCGAATGCAGAGGAGATATAATCCGATCTGTTGTTATAGGGCGGTGGGAACGAGTTTTGAATTTGGATTTTCAAAAGGTGGAATATGGATGTGCTTATCTAGGTCGTTCGTTTGTTTGGAATGGCGGGTACTGGTTTGTTTGGGGTTTTGGGGATTGAAAATATACGTGGTATATGCAGCCAAGATATACAAAATGAATTTTTATAATGTTTAATCAATATATTTTTTTAATTGGTAGATGATTCGTGTAAGATTGATGGATTACGAGGTTCAGCTATATTTTTTACTTTTTCTTAATTAGACTGTGCAATTTTAATTAGGAATTTGCATTATTTATTATTATTATCAAGAATATTATTGATTTCATTTTGGTTGTACATTTTTTAACATTTCGGTACCCTGCCTTTTCCTGCAATATATATAACATTTCTAAATAGCATTTCTGCTATATTTACTCACAGAAAAAAAAGTAAAGCAGAAGATATTACTTTTTCGCGAGTTGATTTAACTTGAAAACCGTCGAAAGTTGTTACAACTTTCCGAAAAAAGTAATTTTAACTTGAAAAAAACTGAGCCGCGCATACTCTCTTTCATTCCTCTTAAGTGGTACAAACTTTTTTCGGAAGAAGTCAATTTCGCCGCGCGCTGCAAAATTATATTACAACCGCTCGTTACTTATTCAGCCAGCATCAACCAACAATGGCACTACACCAAAGTATATGCTATATAAACAACCCGAAACTTAAGTTAAACAAATTACTTATCGCAGCTCGCGCCACTCGAATATTAACAACAAACTTCCCGGAGCTAAACAAATCCTCTCCGCCATCTCAACAGTATAGTACTATGTCAGCACATTGTTCGACTCTCTCCCTACCTCTTTGCTCTCTCGCCCATCCGTATACTCATCCTCTTATACTACTGCAGTCGTTGTCGTCGTCGTCGTCGGAAACTCGAAGACGCCTCGCGACACGATTCTCCCTCTCTCGACTTGACTCGAGAGAATCAGCAGCTGTATATATGTATATATATATCAGTGGCTCGTCTTTGTGCCGTTCTTACGATTGTCGTAGCGATAGCCCCCCGCGCGCGCCGGTAAACGGATATTCACTGTGTAAGAAAGAGAGAGGCTTTTCAGCACCAAGCGTTTCTCTTATCAAGTGAGACAGAGAGAGAAAGCTCGATGGATTTTATTAGGGAGGACAGAGTTTAATTAAGTTTCGGCGGGGGCGGCCGGATAATTGGGGACGGTGTGAGAAAAGGGGTTAGAGAATTTTTTTTCTTTTCTTTTGAGGGAATTGGGTTGAAAATTGGATTCTGTTGTAAGCGGACGTTTTTTTATTGTGTGGTTCCGTTGAAATGCGTATAGCGCACCGATTTGACATAAATAGTAATCGTTACTGCGAAAGTATGTATCTAAAAGCAAAATATCGAATTGTTTCAATCTTTATACATTGAATGATGCTTCATTGTACTGTAAAATGTAGGATATTTTTTTATTTTTTGTTATCAGCAGTTTTTTAATGTAATGTGTACCAGATTTCAACGAATCATATCACCATATAAAGTAATAAACTATATCACGAGCTTTTATTCCCAGCATACACTTCAAATACCGAAATTTCTGCAGATTTTATCTATCCCCACTCTTATACTTCACTACCGACAAGCTCAAATTCTCCTCGTAGCGAAACAAGAGCATAAAGAATATCTTATTAAAGGTAACCAGGCGAAACGCAAGACGAATAAAAAAAAAGTATATATCCCCGAACTTTTATCTCTCACCTTCATCACCATCAAACTCAAATTCCCCGCTGACGACAAAAAAAAGAGAGAAAGAGAGATCCTCCTGTCCGCGTCGCCCACGAAAAGTAAAATGGCCGAACAAACGCGTAATTAAAGTTTTATCGGCTAACGAGACAACGGCCATACTGCCGACAAAAAGAGAGTCAATCGAGCGCGGACCGCTGAATTGAAAACCAACGAACGTGGCTTCGTATATTTTCATTCTCTCTCGCGAAGAGTGGCGCATCGATTCGCCCAGTGTATAATGCTGCAGTGCAGTGCAGAGAAGAGAAGAATGGCAAAAAAAGAGAGAGAAGAATCCGTCGAGCGCAAATTGAATCAGCGCCGCGATATTTAATTGTCCAAACAATTGCGCTCGATAAACGGACGAGTGAGCGGAGAGTTTTGCAATGCGATGAAGAGTATATATACAGCATGTGTGTATGTGAGGGATTAATGGGAGAGAGATATCGGCGATGGATGGGTTGTGCAACTGATTATGTGCGCGCGACAGTATAGGCCAACGGGGTTCCGAGAGAGCTTTGCTCGAGTGCTGAAAAAATATCAGGGTTTATTGACGATGGCAGGTCTGGTTTTATATTGCGCTTTCGCATTTGTATATCTCAATGCTTAACAGTAATTGAATTTTGTTTTTGTTATAATAAAGCAATAAAATTTTTAGTTTTATATTGTTGGTATCCCTTCTTTCTCCTTCTATATAAACCTTTTTTATTGTGTGATGTATATGGATAAATATATAAATAAACCTGGCAGGTACAAATGTATCGAGTAAAAATCAAACCGCATACGTCAATATGAGAGGAAATAGCTGTATATATTGTGTTATCGTATGTACTTCAGTTTATCTCTTTGGTCCAGTAACCTATACCTACTCCCATGTTTGCTTTCAATCAAATTTCTGCCTAAAGCGGAGCACTAAAGGATTTTGCTGCCTGTGGGTTCAGCACATCACCGAGCGACCCATTTATGTTTTTACTATTTATGTCACAAATCATCTGAAGGAAGCAAAAATTGCTTAAACGATCGCCGAAATTGCATCATAGGTATGTGCATCCAAGTACTATAATCACATCCTTCGATGATCGGTCGAGCTGCAGTTAAAGTGCCAGTCTGCTGTACGAATTATTGTAAGTATAATACAGTGATAAATCAAACGTTGATTAATCAACAGCAATTGCTCAATACGGTATTTAAACTTGAGAAAAAACATTATTTCACCTTTATATTCAGAGCCATAATCTCGTCACCAACCAGTACAGTGTGATATGATGGCAAAATGTGAGCAACGTAAAAATGCAAAATGAGAAAAAGAGCAAATCATAATGAAGAGCCATCTGGAAAAATGTGTTTTAAGAGATTTCTGCCGTTAAAGAAGTTTTCTTCGGTATAGTAAATATTTACTTGATTCAAGTGAATTTCATTTGCATGAGGTAAATACTAAACTACACTCAAGGCGATCTGGTTAACTGTAATAAATTTTTCTTTCATAAGTTCATAAAAAACTTGAAGATTCGAGTAATGTAGCCGCAAAGAGTTGTAAATACTTACCACGTGGTGTCATTGGGTATCTAAACGTCAGTTTTTCAGATAATTATGTGTGGTTTATAGGTTAACTGACCATACATTTTAATAAAAAAAATTTGATTTCTTCAATACGCGAAACATTGATTTTTAGCTATTTTCAATTTAAAATATACTTCATTCCAAAATAGAATAATAACGTCTATCATTCGAGTGACAGCATATAGATATTCTTTATATCTATTCAAATCAACTTTTCATTTGATTAAAAAATATTCCTTCTCTTGCACAGTACTAAATCAACGACGCATTATAGAAAAAGGATAAAACAAACTAACGTACGCCATAGATTTTCGTCTGTTCCTAGTGAATTTTATAATAATGGGGTTTAAAACTCTAGAACTCTAACAGTTCTAGCGTCAAATAAGCTATGGAAATCCCAGCGCGACGATAGCCACCGACACGTTAAATCAGGAGCTCCTCTGGTCCTGATCTTCAGTGGTAATGCGCACCCACGGTTAAGGAGGATTTGCCCGAGTGTATATGCGTATTCCAATTACTTGGGATGGGGATTGGAGGAATCCTCGTCATCCCACGAACTGATGTAAACAATCGTACATTGATTGGCTCACCGCTTATACGAACCTTTTTTTTACATTTTAAGTATTATTTTTTAATTAATGAATGCTGCTTTTTTATATAAATATTTTATAGATAGTGGGCGTGTTTCTTATAAATTTATTATTTGTTCGTAATTTATTATATTTAGAAAATCGTAGGTAGACGGGCACGTGTCTTGTACACGTTAATAATTAATTATAGCATCATCTCGTCCCAAGCACCTTTTATTATAAAAAATTTATCATCTCAATCATAAAACTTAAGTGACATCGCAGAATGGAAAGCGAAATGCAATTTCACTGATGAGTATCTTGGATTTTTTCTTTAAAATCAGAGTTCCAACATGAAATTTTACAAAAATTCTTCTTTTAACGTTACTGCTCTACATTACATTTTTGCATGATGATGAAACTCTGTGTTATTTTCATGTCAAGTACACCTTACATACATCCAAGTCGAAAAAATCGTTCTCTCTCACACACAGATTGAAAGGCACACTCTGGGCAAACTTCCATTTCTGCGCTCTGAAAAATCACTTGCGGGCTTCTTCCGTTTCCCTCTGGGACGCGCGCGCACTCGCGTGCGTCAGCTGATGTGCGCTACTCAACTGCAGTCATACCGTACGACGTGCAACGCCTTTCCGAGCGAAGCGACTTTTCCCGTTTTGGCGGGCGGTTTAATTAGCCGAGGCGCGCGTGTTTAGCCTGTAGCCGATGAATCGGCGAATTAGTTGACGAGTTTTTTTTCTTCTCCTCGCTCCTCCTAATCGGGATTCGAGAATTTTTTGCTCGCGCGAGCTGTATACACGCGTGTTTCGATTATTACTTTCTAGCGGATGAAAGTGCGGTGTAATGTCGATTAATTAGGGTCGTCGTAGTTGTGGAGTTTTTTTTTTGGAGGCTGTTTGGAATGTCTCGGGTTGGAAAAAAATGTCAGCGAAGTTTGCTGTGAACAATCGAGCTAATTTTGTACCAAATGAGTTTAAGTAGGTCGGGTATGCTTAGATTATTACGCTTTATGCGTTATGAAGAGATTGACTTTTATTTTATCATTTGTTAGTTAATTATCATTTCGCATTATGTGTCTGTAACATGACGGAGAAGAGTGTATATATGGTTTTTTCTTGAAATGGAGAAAAATTTGACCCTGTGATTCGTTTGTTGTTGTAAGGTTTTTTTTTCTTGACATAATCTCAATCTGTTTGGGACAACTTGTAAGAAAATAACACTGAGCATTTGTATTTCTAGAAATTTAACTTGACCATTTGAGTGAATTCCAATCAGAATTGTGACAAGATATTTTGCAGGTGTAAATACAGAATAAATAACAGAATTCGTATGTAATTATAGATTTAAGGGTGCTTTAATTTTTCAACGAATATAACGCACATTCATATCCATACCCGGGAAACAGGAGATCCACGCAAAAATGGAGTTACGCAGATGTGCGACAAAAAGCAACTTGATTATCTTCCTCGAGCCTCATAAAAAAGACGCAACACAAGCAACCGAAAAATGCCGATATTGAAAAAGAATCATCTTCCATCCGCTATTAAGAATCAAAATCAAAAGATACCAGTCGCGCTCGTCCCGGCTTCGAGTTATTATTAGACCCCGTCGCGTCGTGGCGTGCAAGTCGATCCGACAATGAAAACAGTTTTTGCGTCACAGACCGAGACAGCGCGCGCATCGCGTATCGCGTCGCGCAACTGCGTTTTGCGATCTCGACTGCGCGCACAGGGATCGGGTGTATAAGGGAGGATATAAACAAAACTGAAGCGTATACTTCTTTATCGCGGACCTCCGTGTAAACAAACGTCGCCGTGGGTTCGGCTGTATGCATGCGTCGAGGTATTTGTGCATGTACAGAGTATCTTGCGGTGCCGTTTGTGTCGTTCGTGGTGTTTTCTTTTCTTGATATGGAGCTTCAAGTGGGTCGATATGATGTGGTTTAGTTTTGTAAAGGAATCAGAACATACTTGAGGGTGATTTCGTGAAAAACTCTGTTATCCTGGTAGAAATTGAAATCATTTTTTGGGTGGTAAAAATGGCTATAGTTTAAACGGACATGGGAGAAAATGGACTCCAGCTACCATAAGTGTAACGCTTTTTTTAATCTATTTTTTCGATTTATTGGCTGCAAAAATGGTCTCAATTTTGCATCAGCCATTAATTCGGCATTTCAATGTTAGTTAAAGTTGATAACCGACGAAGCAATTAATATGGTAGTGAGCGAGAGAGACAGTCACATGGCAAAATAACGATTTCCGTTTATATCTTTTAGAATAAAACTCTAGATAGTCCAAAGAATATCACATTGTGTTTATATCGCGGTATAATTTTTCTTAATATATGATTACACTATATGCCTGCCCATTGTTAATATAGACTAATTTCTACCAAGGGATCTGATTAGATATTTCCCTAAATCTAAAAATTCATAGGATCTTTTTACAATTAACCTGTCTTAATTTTGAAGTATCAATACATCCCAGCTTATTTTAATAATTCTCATCACCGCTACTTCAGCATCCGATCGCAAAATCCGCATCAGAAAAAAAGCCATCTCGATCATCCTCTCGGTATCCTCCGCACTATTGTTCAATACTATACCATCCACTATATTGCATCGTATACGCTACTACATACCAAAATCCGAAACACACAGAGAGACCGGATTTTCGAGTGCGCACAAAGCCAAATCCGAGAGCGGAACGCGAGCCCGCGAGGCAGTTCATCGAAAATTGATGAGCCACGCGATCGCGTGTCTCTATATCTCTCGTTCTGCCCCTGGAGAGTCGCGGATTGAGAGAACCGAGAGAGACGTGGAAACGAGGAGAATGCCCTTAAAAGGATTCGCTTGAGAGAGAACGGATCTTTTTCCGTTAAATGGGAGGGATGGTAAGAGATGTTTCGAGTGTTTTTGATGAAAAAGGGCTGTGCAGTGCAGCACGTTTGAAGTGGAGGATTGTAAGATTTCTACTTTGTAAAATTGGTACATTCGACTTTTTGCTGAGTGACTTTATTATTAAAAATTATACATTCAAATATTTTAATCAGTTGGTTGTTACGTTAATTTTAAAATGTTATTTAACCGTTTTTATACTAAAAAAACTTTAGATCAATGTTTATGTCTACATAAAATGATACAATGCATACCCACAGCTTAGATAAATACGATAAAAATTGTCAATAGATTATAATCGCAACTATTTCATCGAAACTCTCAATTATATTAGTTCACCTTAACCACTACCGCACATCAAATCACTTGCCCATCCCTCAGTCACTCAGTACATTAAACCCAAATTAATAGGTTATTGGGCACCTAAAAAAACCCCATCATCGCCCATCGAAAATTCATCTCGATCTTCTGCAAACCGCGTCGTCGCCTTATATACACTCCAGCGTCGATACGCTGGCCTGATTCCCGGGCGCGCGCGACGCCACTAATCGAGCCTTAATTACTCCAAGTGCGCCTGGAAATTAGCCGGATTGATCAATTGCCGACGGGATCCCTACTCCATGCGGCCGCCTGCACTGTCGCCTTATCCTGTGACTTTGGAGTATATTGTGACACAGGGTGAGAGATAGAGTGAGATAATAATGATGATGCGAGTAGGCGAACGCCTATGTGGGTGGTTCTGGGAAACGATGGTATAATTGCAAGCGAGGTGGCGAGGTGTGGCTGCAGTGATTAAGCTATGGTTGGGAAAGATTTTCGAGATTATTGAGAGGCGGTTGGGGATTACTGGATGATGAATTGGAGGTTGGGTTAAGTACAGAAATTTTGAAGTGTATACAATCTTTTTCGTTGGTTTTTGTAGACTTTTTATTAATAATGTAATATAGAACGAATAATTGAATACAATTTTGTTAAAAATTTTTATATGGATTTACATTTATTGCAGTATAAAACTGCCATATTATAAGTAACTAAAAGATCTCTTTTTTCTATTTCAGAATATGTCTTATTACAAGAGAGTGAAATGTTAATCCGGGCTTTTGCTGGGTCCGAAGAAGTTGGTAGCGCCGGCCTTACCAATGTGGAGCTGATCCTTAAAGTACAGGGTCTTCTCCGGGGAGGCTCTCTGGGAAGTGGAACCGATGCCCACCCTGCGTAAAAAAAATTATGTTTATATCAAGTTTGTATGATCTTGACGTTTTGCGCAAGTTCATCTCAACGTGTGCAACGAGACTTTCCCAAACTTTAAATTTTTTGCAACTATGTTTGTCCAAAGTTCAGCAAAAGTTTTCCGAAGTATTACCATACTTCGTACAAAATAGAAAAAATGATAAA